>DWLI01000124.1:0-28801 GCA_018249915.1 Cecropterus dorantes dorantes
AAAAGTGATAGACTCTGTAGTTTTCAGTATGTTTGCATTATCGCTGCATTTATTACGCAGTGGACTGCTGTGTTTGAAGTGATAACTTCTTTAGGCGCGTTACGCATTTTTGAGATAGGCATAAACCATTGAACTACCGACGCCTCTGTATATAAGTATGTACATTTTTTTGTAGTATGGAAGTAGCAAACGAGCATGCAGCCCACCAGATGGTAAGTCGCTACTGTCGCCCATTGAGGTCTGTAATCAACCTCAGGTAAGATCAAAGTCTCATATAAGTTGAGCCACAGATGCATTGCTACCCTTAAGGACTAAGATGGAATGCCTCGAAAAGTATGTCTCCCTTACCACAACCTTCAAACTAGAACGCAACAGTGCATAACACTGTTGTTATTAGGACATATATTGTGTATGGACGTACATAGATAATTATGCATGTTGGCATTTATTGAGCTGGATAAAACCATTGAACTCACGACACAGTTACCGTAACCGACACCTGTGCATATATGTATATAAATATATTATCTATGTACGTACTTAGATACACATGTATGTTGGCATTTATTTTAAGGTTTCACTTCTTTCAGCAGTAATCACTGCGGCCGAGATATTCGTTTTTAGTTTGAAAGGTGTGATATGTTCCTAATTTATAATGTTTAGCTGCCTACTTTTTGGTTTACTTTTTGCTAAAGATTGCTAAAGATAAGTATCCTTGACGACTCTGAGCATAACTTCTATTTGGAGCTATGTCTCTAAACTACAGTAATCAATTAACGACACATTGTTAATTGTAGATACATGAACGTTGCTCTGAAAATCAACCCTACCTAAATTTACTTACTTCGTTAATTTCAGAGCAAAACGAAACAAAGGCTGGTGATTCGTGAGCAAATAATAATAAAATTAACTTTTATATTATGTTCTGATTTCGCTAACAATTAATATCCGTACAGAATTAACATGTCTGTAGTGGTTATTTATTATTCTGATGTTGTTTTCGTTGTTCCATTATCAATTACGTATTCTCCGTTCATGCGGCCATTTTCATTTGGCTTATTCGAAATTATTTCGATGAGTGTCTGTGTTAGAGCAATATCAATTCAGAGCGCGACGCCATAGACTGCAGCCCTCGCGCCCCTTGTCTACAATTCTCTAAAATTTAAAAAATATTCTTGTTTGAAAATTCGTTACATTTTATTAAAAATCTTTCTTTTGCCCGTTATCTTCAAAATGGTACAATGAGTGAGATTGGAGCTGGGAGGTATCGCCGTCACACTTATTTCTACCGTGAACCTCTCTTCATACGTTTCGGTGGCAGGTTGCACTTTCATATGAGGCAACCATCTTGGTCCTTGAGAGCAAAGCATCTGTAGCGGGATATATATCTATGAAATTTCCACTGCCGTAGGCAGGGAATGACACTGACCAGGTGGATTTCATGCTTGTGTACCTCAATGTTATAAATTTGATTTTAGATAGCAATAACGTCGTAAAATATATTTTAGGTTTTATATCTGCTTAAAAATCATGTGTTAATATTATGGCACATAGCTAAAAACAATCTTTTAGTTTCATTAGGTGTTCTGTTTCTCATTTACATCAAATATAGGACTGATTTACCTGTGCTTCTTTAAAAGCATATTACATTTAAATATAGGACTGTCGTTTGCCTTATTAAAGTTATTGTTAGTGTGTCTCCATTAAGGCAATATCAATTAGGGTTGCGACGTGTCGGGGATAGGCCGGCGCGACCGCTCTCCAACTCCAAACTGCAATTTGCAAAATATGAAACGTGCTATTGCCTAAACAGCCACTTTCCTAAACTAAGCCCCCGACCGCCTATTGTTTACTCGTTTATTAATTCAGATTACCTCTAGAAATTTTTAATTCTATATATTACTAGCTGACCCTCGACCGGAAAGGAAAAATGATTAAATTACTAAAATGGCTATTAAAAAATAAGGGTTGATCGTAGAAGGGTGAAAATTGAGGATTGTATGTATTTTTATATGTTGTATCATGAAAAAAAATAGAAATTAAAAATTTTGTCTAAAAATTAAAAAAAAAAATTAGGGTTGTACTACCCCTAACATTTAGGGAAATGAAAAATAGATGGTGGCCGATTCTCATAGATACCGGATAAGCACAAAAAATTTCATCAAAATCGGTCAAGACGTTTCGGAGGAGTAAGGCAACGAAAACTGTGACACGAGAATTTTATATATTAGATGTGTATGTGACTTTTACGTTTTTGGTTTGAGCCTAATTACATAGAAGTGGATGTTGTTTTGTTTTGTCTTCATTATCTAGAAACTTTTTGTTTAATATTGGCTGTGCTGACAGTAAATTCTTCTCAACAAATTATATATCCATTTTTAGTAACGTTAGAGTTACTAAAATTATTGGGCAAAACGTGCTATTGCCTAAATAGGCACTTCCCTAAACTAAGCCCGCGACGCCTTATTGTTTACTTGTTTGTTATTTTAGATACTTGCATAAATTTCTATCCAACCATTTTTGTATACCTGGGTGTATTTATTTTATTTGATTTATGAATTATTGTCATCCTTTATGTATTGTATTTATTAGACTTATTCATTCTTTATAAAAATCGAATGAATAAATCATTATAATACTTACATGTATCGAGTATGCATTTTCAATATAATATTCAAAATTTTCAATATTTAAAATAACCAATATTTTTAAGACCAATTTTAACATTTAAAATGTTCTAAACAATGGAATGTTTGCTAAATTCGAGTAAACTTTACAATGAAGATTCCAAGATATTAAACTAAGAATTGAAATTCAACGCCAAACCTGAGTACTCAAAAGTAATCTTAACTCCGGCGCTATCGCAGACACCTATCACTCGGCACGGAGAAATCTTAAGGAGCATTAAGATTTCCAGCGGTGGTTGCGGCACGTTCAAATTATATTTCATTTTTACATAGCACCGTCTTAACATTTCCAGTAATTTCTGAATCATTAATCAACTTTAAAATAACCGTTGGAGAAACATGCGATGTTATCATTTCAATATTTCTCAACTAACAAGGCCTCGGCTCAGCTTAATTAACTTTTGTAATTGGCCTAGGGAAGTCGGGGTAGTTTGAACCGGGGATTGCTGAAGACCGATACCTCTTTGATTACTGCTCCTTTTGTGACCCTTGATCGAGATGAAGATTATGCCACTGTGCTGGAAATTTACTTAACCCCTCTAAACGGTTTAAGGCATGGAAATGTTCTAATTTATTCAAAGAGTATACGTGTGCTTGCTCTTAGAATATTCTCTTCAATTGGCTATCGGAAAAATTAAAACGTACATAAAATAAACATAAAAAATCATTTAATAGATTTTTGTTCGGTAAAATATTAAATTTCATACACCTATAACTGATGTATTTTAATTTTATGCCTACAGGTATTGTGTACCAAATATACCAAACTCAGTTTTATTTACAATGGAAACATATTGAATCATTGAAACTATTCATGTGTATTTGCAATTTACATGAAAACTCAAAACTCAAACGAGTGTTAAATATCCGTCATAACGTGTTATAAAGGCTATACCTATTACACTCTATTGCAGAAATTTGTACTAACTATGTAACTTTGCTTGAATTTTAAACGCACAATTTCCATTATATGAATATTTAATAAAAGTGGCATATTTCCATAGTAAAAGTTAAATCCCTATGGTTTTCTTTTTAATATTTATGTAGGACCGCCGTACAGTGGCTTTTAATATTATAAATTATGAGTTTTTCTATAAATTACTTTGTTTGCAAATAGATGTTATGCTTTCGAATGGTATAAAATGGATACTAGAGAAGATAATATCAATAGACAAGAAGTCCTTACACAAGTTTTGCAGAAATGGTTGCGCTATTGAAAAATACGTAAAGAAGTCGTTCAAGAAAAAGTTTTTCATTTTTCCATTTTTATTTCATGCTTTTATATGAACTTGACTCCTGTTTTATACTTTATGTGAAGCGGTATTATTTACCCATTCGAGTTTATAGTATGAATGTAGTATACTAGAATACGGTAGGAATACAAAAATGCGGTGGTGAGCAATCAAACCAAACAGTTGTACATTGATTATTTATATACATCTGTCTTCTTCTTGTCTTTGTACAACCCCAAGTATGTTTGAAGATCTACCAGAGACTAGTCCTTAGGAAGCACCTAACTTTGACTAATCTGAAATGCTTCATGTTGCCGTCTTCCTACACTCTTCCATTCAGAATAGAGTAGCGCTTAGACTGCTGTTAGGTAATTCTGCGAGATGGAAATTGGTTTGTACATATGCATATTATCATACCATGATTTAATATTTACGCGGTGCATCTCATAATTGCTCAAAGAGCTGCGAGACTGTACGGATGGCTTCTGTATATATATTAATCCTCCTAATTATGTACTAAATGTAGTATATATTATGAACGTCTTTGTGAAATATCTATGATGTGCATATATATACCACATAAACACAAGGTGCAAATTGAGCGAACGCTGAAAGCGCTACTTATGTGATATTGAATATGCAAATTACTATATGATTGAACATTGGATAAATCGACATTAATGAGAATAATGCATACAGTTCTTGCACAACTCAAAATTTTACGACTATCAACGGCGTTATATTTGAATACAAAGGAAATAAAATATCAAGTGGGGATAAATAATAAAAATGGGACATCCAGTGAATAATATATCTACGTGATAATAACAAAAGAATACAGAATATCGATGAAAGATAAATTCATTTTAAGCGTGATGATTTATCAGATTTCGAGAGCCAAACGGGCGCACGGCATCATCGTCGCCGTTTCCCCCACTGACATATCTCTATGATAAATTGCAAACAATCTGCGAAAAGGTGAAATAATAAAATGAAACAGGTTTTTAGGACACGATATTCTGCTTAGGTATGTAACTTTGCCTTTAAATTTATACCGATACGTTGACGTATAGACGCTAACGTGAGTAATGATTGACGAGCTGAAGTAAGTACACGTATTGATGAGGTTTGATATTGAATATGTTATTTATGCTTAAGATGTACTCAGCTTTTTTAAAGTTATTTGCCTATTCGAAATTTATTATCGTGTGCTTACACGCCTGAGAGTTCTTTAGAAAAAGTTCAAAAGTTATGTGTAGACTGCGAATAAAGACTTGATAAGCGCTTATAGGGGCGCTCCTATTTAAGGCACGGAGCCCAGCAGTGGGACTCAATAGTATTTTTGATTATTTTAATTGAAATGTTTATTATTATTCCATGGATTGTCATTATCATATTAATTCTATGGGAAAGAAATAACCTGCTAGTAACATGACAAGAACTCACTTTAAAACTCGGTACTTTCCAATCTAGACCTCTCATCAATTAGCAAACATCTCCAAGATATTTGAGTGAGCACGACCGATATTTTTATGGACTGAGTCTGAATTCTCACGGGCGACAGCTGCCGATGACGTGCCCGGAGCGCCCGTAACGCCCGTAACGCCCGCTCCTTTTATTTATGATCGAGTTGAGCGGTGCTTATTACGGCTGCGGGTGTGGGACATGTTTCATATGCCAGCCTTGCTTCTACTTTAGTCTCCTTCCGTGACGCTTATTGAGCCGTTTGCCAAACGACATGGAGATGCGACCATCATGCTTAAAGGGCGGGACGTGCTTCCACCATTATTGTATTCATCACTCCGTCCTTATTCAATAAGATTTTTTCCTATGTAATTTAATTCAACGGGTATTATTATGGTCGTGAGCCGGGAACATATATCAGGATAGGCTGGCAAGCATTTACGTTTTCTTTTTTTTGCGCGTACAGTGTCGTTTGCCAAACGACATGTAGATCTATACAATTATAACTTATGGTTGTCACTACTAGGGTTTCTAAAATGTGAGGTTAAATGTATTTTTTTTTACGCCAAAGAAGTTGCAAACTCTCGTCTAACGTGGAAAATAATATAGATGAAAATTTTCTGCAAAATCTGATGAAGTCTTATGTATGTAACATTAGGTAATTTATTTTTATGTGCTTTTATCAGTAACTTTGTATAAGATATGTATTTGTAATACCTGTCTTATAAATCTTACTTTAAATGCCTTGCTGCTCTTACTTTAAATTAATGCTGCCTTCCTGCATCTATCGAATAAGAACCTATTCATTAATGCTGAATTCACATGAAGTACATGAGTAATCGATAATATTGAACTAATGAACCAAAATCATTACTAAGTCTCTATCGAAGGCTAAAAGCCGCGATGTGTACCGCATAAATCAATTAGCTATAACGTCACCCGACAGACGTAAAGTTAACTAATTTCGTTATAAACGGAACAGTAATTTCTACTCATAAATTACGGGTAGAGCGGCGACAGCATCCCAGTTGCACAAGTTTATATTGTTATTCACGGCGTATCTTGAAACTGTAGTGATGTGTGCCACACTAAGCCCCAACGTATATTTTGCCGTTTTTGTATATCACTTGGTAGGAACTTTACCAATGTTTTCTCATTGGCCCGCAGTGTTCCCCAAAAGTTTGGTCGTTCTTGTCTCGGTGGGTGCCTCAGCGAATTACGAACTCCGTACTCTATCACCGATGCGTGTAAAATGTCTTCGCGATCCTCGTAAACTTAGCGTACCCCACTCCTCTTGCTCGCTTTCAAATTTTTTAATCAACTAATTGCTAATTGAAAAAGTTTTAAAAAGTGACAAACTTTATTAAATTATCCGCTGAAAAAGGCTATCTTCTCGAGACAAAACATTGTTTCTTTATGCTGTTTTTCGTTTAAATACTAAAACTTTTCGTCTCGACTAACAATATTGCTTCACGTCTAGAAGCGGAACTTAATATCAAATTTAGTCTGTTTTATATTAAAGTAACATTTATTAAGAGAATAACTTGTAAATAGAATCAAATAAACAAAAAAGTAAATCAAATAAGAAGTAGACTGTGCCGGAGGACGATGAAAAAAATTAATAACATGACATTGTTACTTATATTACACGTGTAAAATGCGTGATAACGTATTGAGTCTTGTGAAAATAAAATAACGATAAGTATTCTATTTATAACATAAATAGCTTTTGTGATTCTTAAGATCTTTACAGTTTTTTTTTTATAAAATGTTTGATAATTTATATAACTGGTATCGAAAATACCATATTTATACCATCAACAAAGTGGCAGAGCTTCTTGTAGATCGTTTGGCGAAGAATCTTCTGATCCTGGTTCATGGGCGTAGCCAGGTACGGACAGGCCAGGGGCCCTCCCTGTAGAGAATCATAACTACGCCCTTGTCCTGGTTTTTGTTTGACGCGTTAGAGATAATCTTGCATCGCATCTCAACTTAGTTTTGTATCTATCAATGTATCGTTAATTTGCTCGTTAACTTTTCTGGGGTCAATAATTTAAAATATGAGACGAAACGAACTTGCCCAAATACAAGCACTATAAATATGAAGTTCGTCATATAAAATAATGATTATTAATTGTAGGTGTAATTAACTTCTATTTGGTCATTTCATTAATATACTTGCTCGTGGTTTACGTGGGAAAATTTCATACCACTATATTATTGAAATGACTATGTGTCAACTGTTGGTTTATCTGTTCACAGATAGCGGTAGCTTCAATAACATTTGAATCAGTGTAAACGCATTAAACAAAGATACTCATTATTTCATTTCATAGTTATTCATTCAAAACTTGTAAAATAAGTTGTTCATTATTGAGGGTTTCAGTAATTCCGGATGATTATGTATTTATAACCAATACCTATTATATATACGTTATATGTATATACTTAGTTTACAAACACATTAACCGTAGATCAAAGCAAAACAAAGTTTACAGCTTGTTTATTTGTTGGATCGAAAAGGGATTTAACAAATGGTATATTGAACGCATGTTTCACTAAAATGCTGATAATATTGAGGTCGATACAATCTAGCAGTGGGAGTATTTGTTCGTGGTCTTACCCAGAATAAACAACGATACACAATACGATGCCTAAATATTTTGTTCGCTACTTTTCTGAAATTATTGTTATAAATGAGCTCATTTCCGAAAGCGTAATGAACCAAGAATGCGTTTATCGTATCAACGTATACTGAGATCGCGATTAAGCTAAAATATTGCCCTTACGGAGTCAGTCGCTGTTCTCCACTATGCTACACGTTCTTAATAATTTTGGACCAAATAATGTAAAGCGTTTAAAAGTATTTTTTATTGGCGTCGTGTTTTAATTGCGTAAAATTATATAAAAGTATAATATCGACTCGTATGTGTACTCTTGTAGTCTTTTAATTTCAACTGGAATTAAAATTTATATCAAAGGAAATTGACGTAATAATATCTGATTAGTTTTATCTGATAGACACTAGTTAAACAGGAAAAAAAAACAAAAAGCTAAGTGAAGTAACTGAAAAAAATTGTACTAAATCCGTAAGGCGCCACCGTGGACGGTCTCAGAACTAAAATTTGAGAACACAAACGCTTGCTCTCCTTTCGTGCTCGTTAACGAAACAATAAATAATGATTTGGACGTCGCCACTACTGCCAGCTTTGTTCGCCCGTCATATTTTCCGTAGAAGACGGCTGGCGTTTCGGCTATGATTCTGAGGGTGTACTACGCACGAAATCCGTAAATTCGGCTGAAGTTTCGGGGAAATTTCTACTACAATATAAATACGCATGTCCGATTCGGACGGAGTCCATGATGAATGATCGATTTCATTAAACCCTTATGTTTGAAAGTCTACGGATAAAATAATACGACATTGGTTTCTTTCACGAACGGATCCAAAAATTCGTTGAAATCGTGCAGAATAGCCTTTCAAGCCCGGTCTATTGGAAATAGTATATAAATATAATAGCTTGCGAACTAGTCGTTACAATATATGACGTATAGATATTTTAGTTATAAATAATGACGTTATAATATAAGAGATGTATGTATACAAAGACTAAGAAAATAAGAACAAGATTTCCTTATTTAGTGACGATCAATAAATATGCCTAGCATTAGCATATGAAATAAAAGAAAGAAACTTAAATTTCATTTAATTGAATTTATTGCCATTAAATTTGCCGTATCTATTACCTAGTGGGTTCGTACGTTAATCATTAGCATCCGTCGATATTTTGTAAACGTTATCATTCGCCTGTTTACGGGTTGATTGACGTTTCGATTAAAAGTTGTAAATTTCACTTTAATACCTGTATCTGCTGCCGACTGGAAACGATTTGGGCCAGAAATACTAGTGTTGCTTATGTGTATGTAATATGATAGAAAGTGATGTATGTGAAGGTTTCATATATAATAAGTTATTACGCGACTGAGCTTTCCTTCATGTCTAAAAGTTTTAAATGAGATTGCGTTGAATGGCTATACAAAAAGAAGTAATTTATTGAATCGAGTAAAAACATTTTTTTCTTAATAGCTATCGAGATATACATAGAGATTAAAACATTCTCTAAAAAGAAAACTTATTCTAAATTGTTGGAGCTGTTTCGATACCAATTACGTACAAAAATTGCTCGCCAAATGTAATAACATTTCGATATTGGGAAACGTAGAACGTTTACTAGATGTCACGCCTAGATTAATCATAAAATAGGATCTTTCAGGTTTTGGATTATATCAAACTATCAATTTATATACATCAGGTCCACTACTGGGCATAGACTACCTCTAATTGACTTTACACAAAACAGTCCTGTGCCTTCTGAATCCAACGGTTTCCCGCTTAAATAATAAAAATAATTTTTGGTTTCGCAACGGCCGCATCGCCGCTATGCCTACCTTCGAACTATGATTGCATACATTAATCTCATGTGTTCTAGTTTGAAAAAAAAGAAACACGCTTTCTAGATTTATAGCCCCGCACTAGGATTTTCTCTTCTGTCGCGGGTGCCATGGACAAACAAAGACGAATACCCAAACACTCAGACCCAGGACAGAAATCTATTTCTATTCATCATTCAGATGTCTGTCTGGCCGGAAACCATGCCGAGAACCCACCCCAGTTGAAGGAAGTAGTAGAAGTATGTGAGAAAGTTTAACTTGTCCTTCAAGCATCTTTTTCCGTGATCATCCTCAGCTTATTCCCTCCTGCTGATTATTAAAATACCGTTTTATTCTTTTCACGGTTGTTGTTATTCATTTACTGACTTAATTATGTATTGAAAAAAAATTAAATCCCTATATTTAACCAGATCTATCATATAATATATCATTTTTTGTTTCAGGTAAGCAGAATTGACTACATATAAAGCGTCGGGAACTGGCAGGTGAAAATAAAATTTTATAGGTAAGTGTCTGTAGCATTCTCTAGCAATAGGTGTCGTTTTTGAAGTGTTACAATATATTTGAACGCTTTATAGCATACATTTTATGTGTCTTTCGACTTATTCGTATTGGAATCGTCATTCACGGGTCTGTGATCGTCTAGTACCACGCGGAGGAAATAAAGTTCCGCCACTTGCTTTATTCGCTTTACAATGTTCTCTGAGTAATTATTCAATCTAACGCCTTCGTCACTCTCCTTCGTATCACTCGTCGGAAGATAAAGTTCTGTACACATTAACTAAATTAGTTGTGGTCCTGTACGGCCCTTACTTTACACGACACGTGTTAATTAAATCAGCGAACGTTTTCGGACGTATTATTTTTTTAAGCAATACAAACATTTTAATAAGGTTATTTTTAAAAACTTTTGTTATTTTGTGGGAAAGTTTACTTACCAAATTAAACTATAAAACCTGCAATATAATTTTACATTTAATTACGTTTTAGCTAAATATGCAAAACCTTAATCTAGCAAATGAGTACTCTTAAACCGAGGACGACCAAATGTCCCCTGCCGTAGTATTTTTCTTCCTACGGCAGATTTTCTTGGGACAATTTGCTCGATTCCCAAAGGATATTCCCGCCAGACCGTGTGATTAAGTTCCACAAAAATGTTTTAGTTTGATTGGCAAGTACATAACAACCGGGTAATAACTTTTCTTCACAGAATTCGACACGCTTGACTAAAATGCGAATAAAACATTTATCTGTAATTCAAATGTCAGAAGGTTATTGTATAATATAGGTACAATTTTCTATACAGCTCTTTATCGTCTTTACTGAATGTATTGATTTACACTTTGCGAAAAAATTAAAATGTCTTCTTCCAGCGAGAAGGCGTAGAATTCTAAAATATACAAATTAAAACTGGAGTGGAGAACTATAGTTCTTACATTTGTATTTTTATTAAATATTTCTTAGGGTTTCATATACCACTGAGAACTTTCTTTTTTTACAGAACTGTCAGGCGTGTATGATTAAAGGTTCTGTTCGATGTTTTCCTTAATCATTAAAGTAATGGGAAAGCACCATTTTATATCAATACATTAACGTTGAATGTATACGTTATCACGTACGTATATTGTGAAGCGTCAATATATACTTGGTGAATTGAATTCTCAAAACTTTAGACTTAAATTAAGAAACGTTCGTTTTAATTGTTCAGTAGCTGGGGCTTTCCAGTTCTACGTGAGGACTTAGTGTAAGAAAATAATTTAATTAAGAACTCCGCGAAATCATCTAAAATATTTATGGGTATCGAACTTCCGCTGGAAACTAGAGCCTGAGGTTGCTACTATTGATCTCGTTCGTATTAAAAGACTTTGTGCTAGACAATACTTTTGTTTCGCGCTGTCGGCGTTATGTTGATTGGACAGGCTATTGTATGAGACGTGCAAAGAGTACACCTAGCCGGGACTGGTGTATCGGTACGAATCATTGTACCTTTGAAAGCGGAGCAAGGAGTGGCATTGCAAAAAGCGTAAAGCGCATTGTTTCCACGTACCGAAAGTAAACGTCCAGCTGACAAGCGAAGGCTGGGTCTAATGGACCGCTATTTACTCAGCTGAGGCTTTCACGCGATATAGCGCTAAACAAGGAATCTGAGGATTGTTTTAGGCGATGAACCTTAATCGATACTGGTAATTAACTGTTGTGGTAACGCCGATAAGAAACTTCGTTTATTAAAGAAGTACATATGACTGGCTCTTTCTTATACCTACGTGTAATTTCGTACTCGATCGCTAATAAAATTTATTATTAATTTTCGAACGTTATTCCGACTAAATTAGATCTACTCATAAAGTAATACTTGATAAATATTCCTAGAAAATGTCGAAGACTAATTACATTTTTCAGAAAAGGAATAGAAATTGTAGGCTACAATTTATTTATACTCGTTCTAATAAGTTATAAATATATATTTGTTTCGATATACAATAATTATATTGTTGATTTATATTCCGTCGTTTTGTACGTTCGTATTTCTCGATTCCTTTCTCTAAGTTCTCAATATATTTTAGTGATATCCATATTAAATTCTTCTATTGTTTAAAAATCTAATGTTTTTGCAGTAAAGCCGGCTTTGATTGAACATACTGCATTTAAATTAAACTAATAGTTTTTACTTAGTATGATTTCAAAAGATACATGATATAACAACCAAAAAGTTAAAAAATAAACAATCGTATTATATTTTTTGGAATCTTCCTGGCGTACATTAATTTTTGGCAAGTATTTTCAACGAAAAATTCAGATGTATAACATACTTGCTCGGAACTTCGTTTATGTGGTCTATGGAAATGCTATCTACGTTCCCGCGGGATCCTTTCATTTTCCAGAATAAAAAGTAGGTGTACTAGAATATGAGTTATCACAATGCCATGTCGTACTATATCCGTTCAGTAGTATCTATTCGCATGATGCGTGAATAGATTTGACCCCATTCCTCTTAGTTATGGAAGATATTTATGAGTGTAGATAGAACCCGTAAGTTTTTATATTTCATGTAAAAACTCTAAATATTTAAGAGGCAAGAAGTAGCTTTTGTCAACTTTTAGTGAAATTTTTATTATTTGGGTGAACTCACAAGTCGCTTTAGTTATTTTCTAGAATTTTTTGATTTAGAAAAAAACAGCTATTATCATAGCTATAGTCTGCAATACACAATATATTTGGTATTATAATTATAATTATAAATTACAAGAAACTTAGATTGATAGCCTAGTGTTATGACATACGGCCTCATACGCTAGGGGTTTTAAGTTCAAATCCTAGCTAATATAGTTTAAATATTTTCTTTTTATCAACTATACTGACGAAGAAAAATATATGTAGCAAGAAAAGTTTTACAGGTGCATAAGTCTACCTTAGCGGTATCCGCAGCTGTTCAGCCTGGTAGAGTCTGCTCAAAACTTCTCTCATAGAAGACTTCGTTGACCTGACGCGATCTCGCAGGACAATAATGAGTTGATTGTGATGATAATTAATTTCTATTCGTGGATGTTGATCCTTTGATTTGAACCAGTTGTGTTTACTTGATTAATTACTGTTGCACTTAATCTGCAATGAGGTGGGCGACAAAACGCAGCGCACACAACAGTGCACCTGACGTCCGCATTAGATGCTAATTTATTATGTTTAGAAGCTTTGGCGGAATTTCACGTAATGTTTTGTGAATTAGCTCGTGCTTATTGTTCTAATATAAATAAACTAAAGAAAAACATATCAATTAGAATAGGTACTAAATAGCACGAAGGTCCGTTTTTTGTATGATTACATGTAGAATTTTTGTATTTATTTGTTATATGTACCTATAAATAATCGTGACACAAAATTTAAATCTTTTATTTCCATTGTCAACTACACTTGATTTATGCTTATCATTTTCTCAAACTTTTTTCATTATCTGCCCTTTATACATTATGACTATAATGTAAGTTACTATACATATTATACCTCTTATAATATTTTAAAACCTAAACCTATACACTACGAGAGTGTAAATATACTCCCCAGAGAGTTCTTACGAGCAGCAACGCATCCGTGATCAATTACAAACAGATCTCTTTTATGCGGGATCACTTTGTAAATTGCATGTACCACTTTACATCATTATTTTTGCATTTATCCTATTTCTAATACCCACTTTTTCATTTCACGCAATAAAGACGTTAGGAATCTAACCGGATTCTAACCGTACTCCAACCACGCAGATGAAATTAGGTTTGGCTATAGTAAGAACGTAATGTTATAAGATTACATTGGATTAGATTGGATTGAAACGTAAGCAGAAGTATAGTGTGATTTTCATTATATTTCACATAACGGCCACATTTAAAGAAATGACAAGTCCGTATGTAAATTACGATATGTCCGTAAATTACGATGACTCGAACCTGTTACGGATTTTATACTTGAACCATGATGTTCACCGGTCACTATACCCGTTTGACACGTAGAGTATTGAGTTAGATTTCTGGCTAGGCAGTCATGTAGATGATGCACTTAGACGTCTAGGTCTTTATGAAATCACATAACGGCCATATTTAACGAGATGACAAGTGAGTGAAAATAAGACCCGTAATGACAATATATATCCGTAAATTACGATGACTCGAGCCTTTTATGAATTTTATACTCGAACCATGATGTTTAACTGTCACTATACCAGTTTGACATTTAGAGTTAGACTGTTAGATTTCTGGCTAGGCAGACATCTAGATCATGCACTTCGACTTCAAATTTTTCTAGGTCTTTATGAAATCGTCATAACGTGTCGTAAATAGAGAAAGCCTGTCTTTAGATTTTTCATACCTTTTTCAATGTACAGTGACAACAACATCCGTACATAAAAGTACGTACATGATATAACAGATTTACGAGCATGAAGTGCTCATAATGAGGAGACATAATTCATATCAGTGGACTCTTGGAGTGAAATTACTTTAATATTAGGAATGAAACGTCTATTTAGTTGTTTGTTATACGCTGCAAAGTTTCGCCTTTACCCACGAACGAAGATGTATGACAGAATCAGTTTAAATTTGTTTGTGCTTCCGTGTGTAAAATACATTTTCCAAGCCCTTTGTTCTTTTCCTGATCAAGCTGATATTTTCTTAGCTCGGTAAGACGGTGCTCATAAACTTACAGCATAAAAGCATTATGGCTTGGAAAAAAACTACTAGTAATTTATTTTTACTCCTTTTAGCATTTATATAATGAGTGTCTATCTTTACTTTATATTAAGAAGTGGAATTAATGACGAGTAATGTAATTAACATTATTAATCTATCTTTTGTAATGGTCTCAATCACACATATAATTGGCCTACCTGAGGTTGGCCGCGCAAGCATTGATATTCCTGTGGACTAATTTAGTACGCTTTTGGTTTCTACGCAATTAGCTCACCACACCACATTCAAACCAGAACACGGTAGGTACTGATAAAATAAAACGGAAATTAGGGTACATTCTATTGTAGGTATTTGTAATCTGTCGAGTTTTATAATGTAAGCAAATATATTTCATAGCTTTCCTTACGGCCTTAAAATTATTATTTTATTGCCTTTCCCAGGCATTTCGATCTACATTTAATGAATAAATCTGCATTTAGGTTTCGGTATTTAAAATAACTATTGAAACCTTTATTCATCCACGCCCATTAAGTGACAGTTTTCATAAAATCTAAAACGCTTTAAGCCTTAATCTGCGTCCAGTAAATATTACATTCATAATTAAGAGTTCCATTCAAAAGTCCGTCGCAGCATATATTCGTAATGAGTGCTGAAAAGTTTATTCATACACTGACACTCATTTATAAACAATGAATTGTACATTTCCTAATTAAGTACGAGATTCAGGGCACTCTCAGCTCTGGTGCTTAAAACTGATGTTCGAAATTGCAAACACTTAGGATTTAATAAAGTTTAAGTTTTGAATACTTAATAAAATTATCCAGTTAAATTCATAAAAACTCATTAAATTCCACCGTCAGCGCTCGGTTTTCGTCAATTAATTTTTAAACTGTTATGAAGTATATTTATTAAGCAAGATATGTATAAAATTTCGTCATTTTTTAACATTTTATATTTGTCGTATATTTAGTATTGTTGCTATTGATTATTTATTTTTGTTTCAAGTCAGTCTCGTTTATTTAGTTTATAGCGCTTTTGTATTAAACCGTTTACCAAGCACAACTCGTTTTAAAGCTATTAAAGCACTCTAAGAAGATGCTGACAGACAAATATAGCAACCATCTTTAAACGCGTACCGTTCCGTCTTGAGTAATTACTGACGTTCGGAACTTCAAACATTTATTATCGCACTAAATAAATAAAAGTAGTACATAAGAGGAACTTTCCTTGTTTTCACCCGCATTGTTACGCAACGATGAATAAGTTTTAATGAAACTTAGAGGTATTATTCGGTCATCAACAATCCCGAAAGCAACAATTCATTCCGAAAATGCCGTACATTCTGCGGGATATCAATGGTCTATTCGCTATGGCTATTATTTTTGGGCTTATTGTAAAAAATATTTCTGCCTAATAACAGCAGTTATGCACTGTTTTGTTCTGGTCTGAAGGGTGTGGTAAGAATGAAATACTTATCTGAGGCATTCCAACTTCGTTTTCATGGGTAGCAACGCATCTTATTTGTAGTTGATTACTGATACCCATGGGCGTCAGTGGCCACCTACCATCAGGTCGACTGCATGCTCGTTTGCTACTTCCATATCATAAAAAATCGTTACTTCTGGAATAGTATTGAATATTAACATTTAATATTCTTGTCTCAAGGAATATTTGGGTGATTGACGATGTTGGATATTATCCAGGAGTTGCTATTGTGCATTTTGATATTAAAGAGATTTGTCGGTATGCAAAGCAAAACTTGTAGAGCGAGACGAAATCATAATGGCGGATCAAGGAATTTGGGTGGAAATTTCGTTTGTAATTAATACTTTAGACGGGTTAATGGCACTAGTATAAAACAAAATATAGTTTATAATGAGTTTTATTGCTTAATAATAATAGAAATCGGTTTTCTGAGATACATTTTATAAATGAATGAACGACAACTGTCTCAAGCCATTAGAGTTTTAAATATTCTGTTTTTCGTCATTAGACTTTCTAGAACTCCTGTTGGCGCTCAGTAAAACAGTAAATGTCGGTAAAAGCAAACAGTACTAAACAGCTCCAGAACAAGTTAATAAAATGACTAGGTAATATTTTTAATGTTAATTCTAGCGTATGAATTAACTACGCCTCGCTCGACATTCAACAAACCTTAACTTCGAGCTGCGGTTGTCGTATTTCCTCGCAGTTCGTTTCATTTTTGATCTCATCTTTATATTTATCTTTTTTGCGACAACTGTTTTCCTTATGCTTGTTTAATAGCTCTGGTAATTTTTCTTGCTAAAATACACCACTAATAAAATGTATCTTTTTTGTACGCGTTGTAAATTTTTCAAATACGTTATTTATACACAGACCAGTTATTTATCTGCAATAAATACATTTTTAAAATGTACGTAGATTAAAAAAAGATTTTTGAGATTTACTAAAAATTTGATGATTATGTCTAAACATTTTGTTTGCTTTATTTTTATATCTGTTTTAATGCCATTATGATAAATATCTACCCATGATGATGATTTGAAAGTGCCGGTATCAGTGCGTGCTCGCATTGCGCGTGAAGGCGGGCGGGCGGGGCGGCCAGTGACACGGCGGCCCGCCCCGAGATCAGCCGTCCCGGACGAACGCCGGCGGCAACTTTACCGCCTCGCGCGGACGATAGTGTGGTGCGAGCGGCGTGTTGTGAAAGTGCCAGTTTCTAGTGTTGCCTAGTGGAAACAAACTGCCTGGAGTATGTTATTGCGGGCTATATGATTTTCTATTTAATATATTTTCTTAAAAATTGGTTTACATTTATGGGATTTTTACAAAACTAAGGAAGTTCCAAGAAAGTGTTAAGATACAATTTTAGTAATTATGAGGAAATTTAGCGAAATTTATTAAACACGTTTTCCTTACTCAAATAACCCATAACCCTAGCTATTCTATATATATAAATAAATTTTCCAGCATCAATAACCTATATTCTGTGTAATGACGTGCCATGTAGATCATTATTAGATAAGATAAAAGCCTTATCTTGCTCAAGCCAAAGTAGGTATATTGAATATCCATTCGGCTTTGGTATAATTATCTGATAGAGCATGCAGCACACGCACGGAGCTTACACGCTTCTGTCCTTTACTCGGATCCTAAAAGTTTTTAACGGAGTGTACGCAATTTTTCCAAACACTATCTTTACACAAAGGCATAGGTATAATTCCGTAATTTATAAATTTACTTTTATCTCGTCTTTCTTTATTTTTATCTTAATATAAAATACTAGTGTAGTATTGATCTTTGTTCATTTCTCATACAGATTTATAGATAAAATAAATCATCCTAACAGTATAAATTATCACTAAGAGATACCACTAAAAGAGATTTGGTGAAGGTTACTGAATATACATATATAAAACGAAAATAGCTAATAAAATCTGCGTAGCCGTCAAGGTCCTAGACCAGAGGATGTAATAAAACATTTTTATTGAATAGGCACAAATAAAAGAAAGTACGACGTTCAGCCATAAATAAAAAATGGCTAATATAACCATAGAGTTTATTAGACAGATCCTTATTGGCTACAGTTTTGATGACAGGCTTAGATATAGTTTAAATACAACTTACCCCGTTTTAATTGTCTATATAAATTAACTATGTAATAAGGGCTTTGGTATTCAAAAGTTTAAATCTGTTTGGATGTTACCAGCTTACCTGAGTTAATTACTAACTTTTTTGCCGTTACCGTGAATCGTGGATTACATTGGATCTGTTAGCCGTTGCTTGTGGATGAAAGCCGCATATATAAATAATCCTCGGCAATTGTGTGTGGAAATGTGTTATTATTGACCTGAATATAACCATGGATGAAACGCTACTTTTACCATTGATTTTAAAATAATTTATTTTAATTACTTCTTATTTTATCTATCGTATTGTTATCACATAAGTAGTAACTGTCAAATAATTTGGTGTAGTGTTAAACGGTTGAAATAAGTAATACATTTTCCGTCAGTAATATTCTATTTATTATATACGAGTATTTGTTCAGTACCTATACATTAAATGCAGTTTTATATAAACATCCTCTATCAGTTTATTCCAATAGTAAACTTAGAGCAGTTATGCAAAATATAAAGATTAATGTTACCTGCAAAGCCGTAATTCAGCGAGAAGTCTCCAAAACTCCAACCGAAATACCGGAAACTTCTGCAAATGCTAGTTCACAGTTATTTAAATAAATATGCAAAACTTTCTTATGAAAATTAGTTTAATGAAGAATTTGCGGAAAATACGAAATACTTTAGTCGAGTTCGAAGAATGAACCTAGGTTAAGGCTTGTTTGAAAGTTCAGAATTGAATTCTTTTTGCCCTGAAATCTGCCTTCGAAAGAAAGATCAAATTTGAGTTTCCGACTTATCCGCGGCAGGTCAAAATTTTGTTTAAAGCCTTCGGGGTAATAGCGAAATTATACGGAAAGACCAGTATAGTTATGAATATGTTTAAACGCTCACCATTATTTACATAGGCTGGTGTTCTGCTACATTTGTGAGAGATACAACGTACAATGTATTACCTACGGGACTAACTGAGCATATTTATTAAGGAATAACTTTACTCATATACAAAACGGACTGCTATGGGGGATTGAATCACGTTTTTGATTGAAAGCTTCGACATTTTTGACTTATTGTTCTATAGTGTATTAAAATCGTACCGAAGCAAACGATATAAGAAATCTTTAGCTATTGTTATTTTTTGCAACTTAAAGATTTGTCTGCTGTGTTTACTTTCTTTTGTGTTTAGAACATTTAAGCACGTACGATTGTGAGAACAAACCACAATAAACTTCGTTCGCTTTGTATTTTCGTGACAAAAATAAAAATAAAGTAAATTTTTCTATTGTGATCAGTTGTATAAATGTAATTTATCATTATATTTTAGAAAAGAAAATATCAACGCAGTCAAGGAGTACCTATAATATACCTCGATGCTCAGATAGGACTTAAAATTGATTTTTTTTTTCATCGTACGGACCAATGAAGTGACAAGCGTGGGCAATATAACTTTGTAATTATATTATTTACCTATGGACATGAGTTCTACATATACTGCAGAAAATTTCAAGTAATAACTGCATAAATAATTGTAGTTTTTTTACCTTTTCCGACCTTGCCTTATCAGAATAGACATAATATTTTTAGATGCAACATATTGCTTAGACGTACGACTTCGTTATTTATTATCAACTCGGAAGAATCGCATGGGAATGAAAAAGTGCAAAACATTCACTTACGCGACGCTGCTCGCGATAAAAATAATAGGCTGGAGGGAAAATACATGGGCTACATCAAGAAGCGTACATACATGTTATTTTTTGCGTACAAAGTGCTACGGTGTGTCAACGTAGCGATCTGGTGGGTAAACAGAGCTTACATGTGAATGTGTGTGGATTCGGATTAGTGGACATTAACATTATTGGACAGGCATACATATTAGGTGGACGGTAGTAATTTTGTGTAGATTATCGTTTATTTTGCCTCTGTTTAATGTTAGCTGTAATCAACATTAGATAAACTCTTCTTGTCCACTTTGACGTTATTGGACAGGCATACATATTGTACTGTAGTAATTTTGTGCAAATCGTTTGTCTGTTTAATTTAGCAGTTACAATTAACATTAGGTGTTTCTCTTTGCCAACATTGATATGGTTTGACTGTAATATAGTAATATGTAAAACTATTGAATGGATAATTGTTTATTTTGTATTTGATCTGCTAGTAGAACCAGTGTACATCGACCAGGGAGGAACCACCGCCTCATCTATTTCTAACGTGAAGCAGTTCTTGCGTTTTGTGGAAGGGTTTGGTTGCCGGCTTACTTATGTACATATGTAGCTGCCATCTAAGCCCTCGGGAGTAGTCACGCATCTGTGATCATAGAACCCCTGTTCTATATACACAAGCTTAGAGATGTCCATGGACGGTAGTTACTACTTACCATCAGGCAGACTGCATGCTCGTTTGCTACTTTAATCTAATAAAAAATCTATTGCAGTAATAAGAATCATAAGATAACATTGCCGTTGATAATAGATACATATATTACCGCGATAAAATAATAAGTTAAAAAAAACTCAAAATAAACATAAGGCAGTCGGTTAAACTAAACAGGACTATAATGAAGCGGGAAAAATTTACAAGGCCAAGCAAAGGCTAACTTTTGTCCAAAAATATTATAGGCTTCCGTGCAAAGATTAGAAAACGTGCTCGAGGGAATATGCCTGCGACATCGCTCGGAGATCATTAATAAGTTAAGGCTAACATCTTTATAGACTTGCACTATGTTGACTTTATAAAAAGATACTTTAGCTGAATATGGAAGGCATCCATATGAAAGATGTTTGAAGGTCGTAGAACCCTTTATGGATTCATTTCAGAAGAACCAGCGCTACCTATTTTTGCCTAATAACAGCAGTATTAAGCGCAGCTGTGTTTTGTTCTGAAGGGTGTAAGGTGTATGGGAGTAAGGGTGGATTGGGTGTAAGGGCCACGTAATTATTCAACTCGTTCCAATTTAGTCCTCAGGAGTAGCAACGTATTTGTGTCCAAACCTAGATAAGATTAAATCAGATCTTATCTGTGTTACCTTACAGGAATGGCCGGTGAAGCCACAGGACTGCATACTCATTTATAACTTCAATATTTCAAAAAATGTATACGGAGACTCGTTATTTCTATGAAGTAGGTTCACTTCATTTGCTCTGCGATATTTTAACCACATATTAAAGCTGAATGATAATTTCACCAGCTGCAGTAAGTGCTCTAAGCTCTTTTATGCGACGGGTGTCATATTTTGTGCATATATTCAGTTGGAATTGCGTTCCATTTGGTTGACGGACACAAAAAGGACACAAAATATTCAAGTGGTATATTTCAAGTGTAGTTGATATTGTACTTGTAAAATTCAGTTCTGTGTCAGTTTTGGCGAACCAACTTTATAAAGGACTTGGCCAGTTTGTGTCTAGTGTTCGATGGAAATGTACAATTGTGCAATAATATGTACATTTGTGTAATGATAATTAATATAAAATATATATATAAATTACCGTATATCTTACTCTGGAAAAATGTATTAGTATATAAAAAAAATTTGTTTGTTTTGGTTTATTAAAACCTCGCCATTCTCGACAAATAATCGTTCGGTTTCTATATAAGCAATGATTTAAATAAAAAGTAAATAAATATTTACCTACAATTATATTAAAATATAATGATTTAACAAAAATGTAACATTAAATCATAAAATTTATATTTAATATTTACGAAATTTATAAGTACATGGCACATGAATAATTATTATATTTTCTTATTTTATTTATTAGCAAACACTTTAAAATGTCGAAGCCTACAAAAAACTCAAGTTCCTGGACTACTCAATTGTTTTATTATTATTATTAATAGAATACTCCAAATTCAAAAGAACTATTCATAAATGTACATGCCCTGTGAGAACCTAGACAGAGAGTCATACACAAGTTGGCCAAGTCCTTTGAGCATCTGTTAAACATTTATAATAAACCGTTAAAGCCATTAGCATCCGAGTATTAGTTTACAAATTACCCTTCATACATTTAAGTCCTTCGTTTACAGGCAGTCGATTACAGGGGTTGACAAGGATCGCTGTTTAGTTGATTGCTTATTTGTTTGATTTGGAGACTGATGGGTGGTTAATAAACTAACGATCACATCCAGATTCATGGTTGTGATCGTATGTGGGCCACTCACACCGTCCAACTTGATCCGATCACAGAAATTAATAGCCATTTGTTGACTGTCATCCGCCGAGTGATATATCAATCATTACTTAATTACTTCAGATAAATGCATTTTAATTCGAAATAAATTGCTCTCGGCACGAAGCTTGCTTTGAGTATTAATGAGTTCATCATCACGTTTTACTTATAATCCACTATAATGACCATGTGCGAGTTGATGGATTTCTCACTTTTTATTAAAGTAAAAAAAAAAATAGCGGCATTGTGCACTTTTTGTGATGGGCAAAAAATGTTTAACATACATAGGATTCATTTCAAATTAAGTCATTATAATGAGTAATTATAACTGTATTAAAGGCATTATGAAATTTAAAGCCTGGTTCGGATGGATGCAATTGGAATAATGCTATAACGCATACCATTAGCCTATCATCATTCCTTAATTAATCAATTAGATAGAACACATGAATGTGATCCATAATATATATGACTCGATGATATACTCGTATATAACTAGTACATTTTGCCATGACCTCGTTTTTGTAGCTTCAACCAACAATCTTTTGTAAGACTAATACGTAATAAGTATCGGCAGACACAAACAAACAACACAATAAACCAACCAAACATCGCGTATATCTGTAAACCTTAAGCTTTAGCACCAAATGTTGTGTATTTCGTATGTATATAGTATATGTTGTTTCAGTATGTATTATATATTCTCTCCCTAAAGGAAAACGCAAATTTACTGGTACACAGTCAATATCAAATGAAGTGAGATTTAATATGTTGGAATTAAATTTGGCTAGGTCCGGACCTGTCAATCTATCTCTGAAAATGTGTACGCAGCGCTATCGAGCGTTCCCACTAAACATGTCATATTCACGCGAGCACGTAAGCCCGTATGAATAATATTTACTGCAATTTAGTTTAAATCGCCACACAAACCCACCTCTGCGCTCTTGACATTTTAAATTGTGAATAAAAATGGACCA
Source organism: Cecropterus dorantes dorantes (assembly GCA_018249915.1). NCBI lineage: Eukaryota > Metazoa > Arthropoda > Insecta > Lepidoptera > Hesperiidae > Cecropterus > Cecropterus dorantes. The sequence goes on from DWLI01000124.1 coordinate 23,767, forward strand.
CGTGGTATTACGATGTTAACAGACCGAAAAACTCTTAAGTGAAAATATTGCATTTTGCTTATTATGACTTTCTTAAGTGAATACGGTTGGCTGGGAACAATCTTAACGTGCATGTTAAACGCTTGTTCAAATCTCGTTCGAAGTCTTAAGTTGCTTATATTCATTTCATATAATATATACTTAACGATATTAAATAATTTCTTCAGGTTTTATGTTCGAATTAGTCATGATGATTTAAATACTATATGTATTTCATTATAATAATATAATGAATACTTAGAGATTAAAATAAATATTTGAGAATTATCTTTTAGGATAAATGAGTATACCCACCACAAAACTGTAATAGAAATGTATGTTTGTTAGAGTATTTGTTTCTATTTATGCACAATAAGTAACAGCATTTTACCAAGTTTTGAGTTTCTCGCAAAATATGATCGATTACACGTAGACGCGACGAGTAAAAAGTATCAAAGACATAAAAATGTAATATTTGAGATATTTTTTGATATTGGAATATTATTTCCCGTCATTCCCACATCTGCTCCGCTCATTCCGTCGCAGCGAGCTGTCTCTGGCACCGACAGCTGGCTGCTGCGCTATCGAGAAATGACGGCGTCAAGAACACACGGTCGTTTGTACATTTTGCACGTAGGGTTTCCAACTTTTATGTGTTTTTCGGAATAAACTAGAATTACAGCTTAAAAATATGTTCGTCATTACCACCGTAAAACTATTAATACATTAACAATGAAAAAAGAAGAAAATAATCGAATTAACTGAAGCATAATATTTGTGATGAACCTACAAAAGGTACCCCACGCCGGGTTATGTGGGATTTTTACCGTAGCCCTATTCTGGTCCCGGAACGACAGGGACATGTGCATAGGTACTGTACCTACCGTAGGGGTGTACCTACCGTATATTTTCAGCAGTAGATATTAAGCAATCCTAAACGTTATGCAATATTGTGAACGGTACAATATATAATACCGTTAACAACCCTATGTTTAAATACGCAGTACTTAAATTAGTAAAGATTTAAGTACTGCTTATTTAAACGTAGGTACTCCTGAAAAAATAAGTCGTACAATTCGAAAATTATCTTGCCTCATAACAAAGGAGTGTAGATATATATAAAGAAAATTGGTGTCCTTATTGCCATATGGTATAATGGCCAATGCTATAGTAGCCACCTATGCGAGAAAAGGTAACTGAAGGTTTTTTTAGTAGTTTTTTATTCGAAGTTTAATTTTTATCACAACTACCTAACTTCTGAAGTACGAAAACGCATTAAAACTTGCAACCGCTCATACAAAAGCCGAGTATGACATATCGTTTCCTATGCAATATCGGCGAAGTTATGATATTACATTTTTGATTTATTCTTGTTAAACCTTAAATAAATGTATATAAACATTTATTTTTAAATATAATTAACATAAGGGTGCCAAAGACACAAAGACGAATAAACAAATACCTAGACCTAGAACAAAAATGTAAATTCATCATTCACATGTCTGTCTGTCCGGGAATCGAATCCGGAACCCACTGCGCGTCAAACCGTTATGGTGAGCGCTCCGCCATGCGGGTCATCAAATAAGAAATTCCCCAGAATTATAGGTGGTACAACGATTAAGTATGGTTCGATCGGAGATCACTCCCACACATATTTCTAACGTGAAGCAGTTTCTACTGAAGGCGACTTGTTGAGGCGACTACCTTGGCTCTCGGTAATAGCATCACATGTGATTTACTACAGATAGAAATCCGGATCTATATGAATTTGATCACACTTTTCATAACTGGCAGTTACTACTTATCAACAGGTGGACTACATGTTAGTTACTTCAATCTTATAAAAAAGTAACTTCCGTTGTTTATTCAAGTACATATCCCATTTATTCATACCTTTAGTCAATTACACAATATCGCTATGCTCTAAGACTATGTTGAAATTCCCTATGCAAATATCTTTTGTTATTCTAATTATAAGAACAAATATCTTCTGATGAATTCACAGCAGAACATTGTTTTGTACCCCAAGTAGGTGTGGTCGTATATTAAATCAAGTTAAAATGAATAATAGGAGTATTTCGCTGATTTATGATGTGAGAATGTTATTGGCTACTAAACAAAGGAGACAAAGCATTTTATATTCAGTGACATGACGATAATATGTAAGGGTGGCGATTTCGGTATATAATTCATGTTATTAACGGACAATTTACTTGTTATTTTAACATCAATTCATTTGTGCACCGTTCATTTTAGCGTCATAGTAGTGACGTCGCGTCGACCGAAATGAACAGCTTATAATTATTACGTCATAAAACCAGTAGTTATTTAGTTACAATCAAAGTGAGTAGAATAGTAATTTCCTTTGCAAGTAACGCTAAAATTTTATAAATCATAATATGATGTAATGTCTGTAATTAAATTAAGCTACTGATTGTAAATTATGAGTGATGAATCAAATAATAATTAATTGAGTAGTCCCGAATAAAACAGAGTTACAGCCGATTAAATAATTATTGAAAAGGATTTAACTAATGAAGAACCTTACGTAAGTGAACATATTACGATATCTGGTTTATGCCAGATTCCAGCACAATTTCATTTAATAGCATGGCTGAATTACTAGTCAAAGGAAACAAAGGGCATTGTTATCCACACAAATGTGAAATCGCGTTACAGGATAGAGGATTTTGACATAAAAGGGTCTCCTTATCGGTTTTATTGTGAAGCAGTAAACAGAAAAATGAATGAAAATCGTTTATCTTTCATAATACTACAAATATTGAATATATTGAAGTATTATGCTCATTAATAGATAACAATGGTAGTCTATGTCATATGAATTTCAGCGGCTCTCACTTGAAATTCTAGGTTCAGTTCGTAGGTAAGCAGAAGTGCTTACCTACGTACTGAGTCTATGAGAACCATAAAAAGTCATATAAAAATGTACGTATTTAGAAGCAATGATCATTTATTAAACCGCGACTCAATTCCAAAAAGCCTACATTCTTGAGGGTTTTAAAAAATGTTCTCAAAGAAAAACATCACAAAAGTGGAGTCCACTAGACTATACGTGTAGTGGACAAAAGCTTAAACCCTTTGCATTTGGTTTTGAGATGAGCGAGTTTATTAGTATTATATATGTGGTATAATAAATAATAAGGTGCCATCTCGAACTGGAAATCTACTACAATGATAAATAATTTATAGTTAAGGTACGAGTGTAGTTTGACTTACTGTTACTTGTTTAAATTTTGTAACTGCTATGTAAATTGTACGTACGTAACTATACTTATTACATATGCTACAACTAAGAAAGGTACGTTTGAAAACTAAATTTGTCAGTTTAATCTCCTTACGCCTTAAGTGTGATCCTGAGTAAATTAGAAAAATGAATAGCGGTGAGCGGCTGAATTATTCAGAATTTTAATAGTACTTTTCCATTTATCTTGTCTCGGATATAAACGGTATTTAAGGCCGAATCGAACCTCGGACGTGGTTCGAAACATAATTTGGGAAAGTAGAAGTTTGCAACGATGTTGGGAACATAATGTAAGTTTAGCAGTTAAGCGTAACAGCTGTATGGGTGCCGGGAAGCTATGATACCTGCTCGAACTGACCCTGATTAAGATATAAAACGGATCTGTGGGCAGTGAAATAGTAGAAACCTCGGTATTAATTGGAAATAAATATTTACATAAATTATTATAACAGAACTGTATACGAATGTAAGTTTTCTATCGAAAAGGATCTTAGCAAACTTTATGAAAGCTGTAATTTACTATTCACTTCCTCATTGTACATTCCTTAAGATTAATTTAAGATAAAAGGTAGAATAATAATATAAATAATAATTATTATATAATAATTTAGACTTGAAACTGGCATTATGTAGAATCGTCAATATACGGATCCTCAATCTTCAATATATCGTAAAATACTTACAGGCTAGCTTCAATATAGCCTAAACCGATATAAACCCTTCCTTGATGTTCCTATTTGCTGAGAATAGTTAATTGTGGGCCTGAGTTTACTGTAAGTCTAGGAGTAAAACTCTGAGTAAGTATTGAATAACTATTAGTGTAAGTCTATGTTTACCATGATAAACTTTTATATGCAACACTAGCTGTGCCCCACGGTCTCACCCGCTACTACATAAGAAAAAAACAAACAAACGTAGCGTGATGTTATGTAGCCTATCACCTTCCTCAATAAATAGACTATTCACCACAAAAATAATTTATCAATTCAAACCAGTAGTTTATGAGATTAGCGCGTTCAACCAAACTCTTCTGGCTTATAATATTAGTATAGATATAGATAATTCACAAAAATAATGAACGAATACAATCTACGATTAGACATAGCCTCCATTGGAATGGAAGGGTCAACTAACTTTCCGGACAATGTAAGACTGTTTCACTCTATAAATAATGGAACTGGACCGTAATAATCTGACAGATTATCCATGGACTTAACCAAATACTTTTGTTAACTAAATGTTAGGTATATATACTAAAATGTTTATCTATACGAATTGTTACCTTTTTATGTTTATATCCGTCTATTTTTACCTTGTTATAAAAATGTTGTTTATCCGTTTTTCATTACAGTCTTATGATGAAACTTGGGTAGTTGATACTGACCCTTTTTATTGTTCAAGAGCTTTAATTAGACTTGAATAAAATAAATACCAGACTTTAAAAGAAAACAAGATATTTACTTTATCTCGCTAGAATACTTCGAGTCTGAGATATAACAAAAAAGTACTCGTTCTTGTAAATCAACAGACATCAGTCTTGAGTAGTATATTTTCTAGATGTGACAATATAATTGACTCACAAGAAACTGAACAAATAGATTAATGTACGACCCGCGTGGCGGAGCGGCCACCATACCGGTCTGCCGCGCAGTGGGTTCCGGGTTCGATTCCCGGCCAAACAGACATCTAAATGATGAATTTAGATTTCTGTTCTGGGTCTGGGTGTTTGTGTATTCGTCTTTGTGTGTCCATGGC
>DWLI01000125.1:0-28794 GCA_018249915.1 Cecropterus dorantes dorantes
GCGTTACTACCCCTGAGGACTAAGATGGAATGCCTCGGAAAAGTATGTCTCCCTTACCACACCCTTCAGACCAGAACACAACAGCGCATAACACTGCTGTTTTTAGGCAGAAATAGGTGTAGCGGTGTGGTGTTTCCGGAGTCGAACCACAAAGAGTTCTACCACCATTAAAAAGATGGCTACTATTTTTATGTCCGAAGCACGGTAGGTACTTCAGCTAGTAAGTTACATAAAAATAGCCTTATATACTGAAAATCGTCAGAATAGATTCGGTTTTAAGGAAGATTCACAACTCATTGATAGATGTATATATTATTATCGTACATGTTATTATAACATAAATATTAAAATGGTTTTAAGAATAATAATGTGATAATAATGTTTTTAAAGCTCGCAATTGGCATAGTTATAATTGAATAAAAATCCTTCAAACTTTAATGACAATGCAATAAAATTTTCTAACGCTTAGATTCGACAGTAGCTGATTTAAAACACTAGACTTAGTAGTGTGTTCACTTAAAGAAACAGTTAATCTGAGGTATTGATTAACTTGTTACGAATTCATTAAATATTAACTTTGACATTTCATTTGTGGGACACTTTTATTTTTAGAGTACATGTATTGATAGGATACCCAAGGCCCATTATATGCAAGATCACTATGTAAGTTGGTTTATTTATTAACGGTCAATTTTTCATGTTCATCATTCCAGATTATTCCAGTTTTTTGTTTGTTTTATTTTGTATTAGCCCTCCTCATTCTTTCCTTCATTTGGTAAATTAATCTTTTGTACAATGAGGAATCGAACATGGATCCGTCGATATCATTTATGCAGTTTTAAGAGTACTATCATCATTTTATTGAACAGAAATCAATGATAATACTAAGTGATATATTTATCTAGTGTATATTTATATCCAGCTCTACAGAACCCAGATTACTGTTTTCTGTAGACCTGGGTAATGCCGTAACCAGGATTTTGTTTCGAAAGAGGATCAAGTTTGATTTAAGCGGGAATAAATTGACCCCTTTTATCGCCTACTCGTAATTAGGCAGCTTTCTTTAGATAATAAAAACACTTGAACTTTGTAATAAAAACTTCTTGAACGATGGAGGGTGGAAACGCTCACTACCTTCTTGACTATAGTCATAGGCTATAGTCACGTCGACTGTTGACGGGGAAGTTGAAATGTCTGGTGTCATTGTCTTCTTTGCTACAGCCTGAAATTACACTTACACTTTAGCAGGGCTTAAGAATTGATGTTGAACGGTTATCACTCTTCTCTGTGCCACATAGTTCAAACCAGAACACTGCGGGGCTTAAGAATTGCCGTAAGCCAATAATAACTTTGACACTATAGTCACCGGAGTTGACCTAGTGAGTCTTCAACACTTTTGGTTTCAGTTATTGATTTGGATTTAAATGTTTCTAGACAGTCTGTTGGTTTAAAATCGGGTTCGAGTTTGAAATTTCGGGCACCCAACCTTTGATTTTTCGAAATTATTTTACATATAAGAAATTCAGTTTCACTTGCTCAAACGAAGAAAAACATCATGAACAAACCTACATGTCTGAGAGTTTTTTTTTATTGTCAAAGATATGTTAAGTCTACCAATAAGCAATCGTCCAGCTGGTGGACAATGGCCATAATCTCTTTCACTACAAGTGAATACTTATGCCCTGCAGGGGACACTAATAGCTTGACACGACTGAAAAGCTTGTTGTATTTTATTGGTGTACAATGAGTTAATTGCTATCTGAGCGAGCATTACAATGCGTATTCATCAGAACTCATAAATCTAATTATAGTTATTTTAAACGAGACTTGCGTGATTAGTTCGTGTAGGGATCTACGTCACACCTGGTTTTATATGCTTTCGCTTAGTAATATATTTTATAAGTAGTTACAATATATAAATAAACAAGTGTTATGCAAAAAAAAGCAGCTATGTATTTTTGTTCTTGTGGCACTGTTAATCTCTCTATCTTATAACACCGGTTTCATGAAATATATTTATTTTGTATAGACCTACGGAGGCACTTAGAAATTGTCAGTTACAATATTTGTCTTACACTACCACCGGATCGGAACACGACCTCAACTAAGAAGATCCGGCAAGAAACTCAGCGGGTTTGCCTTTCTTCTCTTTGAATTAATTGTTTTTTTTACCATACTGTGTAGCCATTTTTTTACCATGCCCATGTAGGTAATAAAAGCTAGCTCCAGTATCTTGCCTTACATTGGCTAAACTAGAGGCTTGTTTAGCAAGGTATCAGGTGATAGAACCAATGTAGTTAGACCGAGGAGGTACCACCCTATATCTAGCGTGAAACAGTTCTTGCGTTAAAACCACCATTTACCATCCACGTGGGCTGTATGCTCGTTTTCTAGTTCATCCTAAAAAAAGTGAAGTTTATGTCCCAGTTTGCAATGTTTTTTTTAAATATTTGTCTTGCATATATATTTAGCTATGAGAACGTCTATAAGGAGTTTATTTATTTAGCGGTGGTAATACGTGGGAGGGAACAATATCGCGGAATGATAGTGGAAAAGGATGAAATTATATATTTTTAATATACTTTCCGTTATCTGAAACCTACGCGGATGGGGGCTCCTCCTGCCACTTTCCTGAATAGTCTTTTCTTCGTCACTACTGCTATGTCTACACTGAAACTCCTGGGTGCAATCCTTGTTGCAAGGATTTCACTTTCACCCGATTCAGTGTTGTCAGAATATTGGAGCCAGCAACGGTAAAAAGACTCGGGTGGGCTATTTGCCGACACTCGTCTGCTAAATGTTAAATGCATTTTTTTAACCGTAATATGAGTAGAAGAAGAGTGGCGGTATCATTTACTGATTTCTTATAAGAAACAGATCGCACATGTGTTCTGTTTTCACAGGCGTTGCAAAAAGTGAAGCGTTCCAATGTTCCTCAGGTGCAGCAATGTATCTGTAAGCAACACACGTCAAGTATTCCTATACCATTTGAGGTATGGTACTTATTTGTTGGCAGCTATTTCGATAATCAAGTGGATTGTATAGCCATTTACTACGTGTAAATTGCTATCCAATCCACAGAAGCAAATGATATTCTACATGAAAAAGTGAAGATACCTACACTCCTGAGAGTTATTTAAACGTCTACAAATCCGAACTCCACCAGCGTGGTGTAAGGCCTAAACTCTTCTGAGGGAGTGCCCAGCCGTGGGACGTTAATGGATTGACGACGAACGAAACGTGTTGTATCAACGCAGTATCACCGCTATCATTCACCCTTCTCAATATTTATAGATACGTTTGGGCATTTCAAAGGTGAAGCCTATAAAACGGTCGTCCTCTGCCGGGCTGAAGGCGACGCCGCGGAAGAGGATGAAGAGTCACCTCTCCCGCTCCTACACCGACAGTGACATGGCCAATGACAAGCCATCCATGCTGAACCACTCCTTCTCCAAGAAGTCCAGTCTGCTTCAGCGTCCTTCGAATATATTGAGACCGGTGAGTATGTAATGATGAAAGTTAAACTCAATTATGTGCAGGATGATGGTACAATTTTGTTTATACATTGATGTAGTTATTATATTGTTTCGTACTATTAACTGTGACTATACTCTGTAGTCTGTACTCTGTATTGGTCTTGAATAGGACCATTCCTCATCATCGTGGGTGATGTAGATGGCGACTAAGGTATACAACCCAGGGAATGAGCACCAGTGTCTCCTGTGTAATATTAGTGAACACACAGCGTTCATTGATACGCTAAAATTCCTATTATGGGCTGATTGATTAAATGCGAATGGTATGCTAATGTTTTTCTATCTCTACTATATACGAAAATGCCAACATGTGTTGGGTTGCTTGTAACACTTTTACAGTTTATGGTATCAACGAATGTTCATGAAATCAATCAGATATATAATTTGGATATAGTATTTTTTTTAACGGAATACTTTAGATTCCATCATAATATTATTCTATTTATAATCATGTAACTGATAGGATTATTGTTACTAAGAAATGTCTACATCAAAAAATAATTAAATAGTGTAGTAAAGGAACTATTGCAATTGAAAAGATAACGATTTTTTTAACTTAAGTAAATATATTTTGATAAAACGAAAAACTAGTAAGATTGTTAAACATATAAAACTACTGACATTGCTTTTGTATCATAATGATATATTTAACTTAACGATATAAAAGTTTTCGTCAAAGTAGTGAAGTAAAAGTATTATGGTATATGTATATTATGTGAATAGTCTACTCACTAGCTTTCATTTGATACCTATATTGTATATGATGAATTTAGATTTCTGTTCTGGGTGTGGGTGTTTGTGTGTCCATGGTACCCGTGACACAGGAGAAAATCCTAGTGTGGGGCTATGAGTGTAAGAAGCGAGTCCCCCCCCCCTTTTTCACCTATTTGCAGGCGCCACTTTTTTATAAATATATAGCCTATGTCCTGCAAACTGTAACAGATTCTTATATCATATGTCACAATCCTTCAAGCCGTTTGGCCTGTAACACGTGCCAAAAAATGAACAGACATACACTCGAAAAACATAGGCCTCTTTCTGACTCAGTCGAGTAATAAATTAAACCATTTCAAATATAATTTTACGTAACGGTATTTAAGGAATGTAAACAAATTTTAATTGCGCGCCTGTTTCAGGACACTCCCCCGTTGGACCTGGAGAATGTATCAGAGACTCTCCTGGAGAAGAATATAAAGGCGAGCGAGATGAAGTTCGGCTTCCTCGGCCTCGGCATCATGGGCTCCGGCATCGTGAAGAACCTCCTCAACTCCGGCCACAAGGTGGTCGTGTGGAATCGCACGGGCGCTAAGGTTAGTGGAACATGTTTGGCTTTCGGTTGATGACGTTGTTAAAGATTAATTGATATAAATGGAGTGAAATCCTCTTTTAAATTTAATTCGGGAGGATAGGGTTGTAGAAGTGTTTTTGAAACTGTTTACACTTGGATATTTGATGTTGAAATTATTTATGGATGTTGTTCGCCTTCAATCATTAGATAGCTGAGTTGCAATTTTATACTTTTTTCTTTTTGCACATATAAGAAGTTTTAACTACAAGTGTGATATAGGGATGTAGATATGAGAAGAGAATTTAAATTATGTTAGTGAAATTAGCATTTGGTGCTGTAATTATTCATGGGTATGTGTCACCCTAAACTATTGGGTGGCCGCTTGGGCAGTATTTATGGAACATATTGCAAGTAAATTAGATACAGCATAAGAGATGTTCCATATTAGGTTTTTACCAATATTATTGCCAAATTTATTTTATTTTACCAAATTTATGCTGAATATAGGAAAATGATTTTAGAATCAATTTCTGTAAATCTATTTTTTTCAGGGTAATCTTAATTTTGTAGTCATATATAAGTTCCTGTGAATGGTTAAATTACATTATTTGAATTTTTACTGTACGTTTATAACAGTCCTATCATTTATTAATTATATGATATGTGATTGTTGATCATAATCGGCTTTTATTGTCCAACTAGGTGTTATTTGATATCAATAACGTAAAAGGATAATTTTGATTTCCCTAAGTTTAGGTATTAAAAAGTTCAGGAAAGGTAGGTTTGAAATTAAAGTAGATAAGGTATTATTAGGTTGACAGCAACTCGTCTACTATTTTTGTTATAAAAAAATGTGTCTTGATTAAACCTAATAATTATTAAAGTATTTAAAAATATGTACACTGCTAGTCTAGTCTCTTAGAGGTGGCGTTAGATAACTTGGTAAATTGCATATTTTTAGGTTGTCAAAAGCCTGCAGAAACTCCCTTGACAAATAATACAACACTAAAACCGTTGATCAAATTATCCGTTAGTTTGTTTCGTTGCTATGTCGAATTTTTATTTTAATATTTAGAATTGTTGTGCTATTTTGTTTTTATCTACTATCTAGGTGTACTGACTACGAACTATCTAGGATTCATTCAGGTATATGCTATGTTATAGTGTCATCTGAACATTTTTATTACATTCGACATTCATGCATTTCACGAGAAAAATATCTTGCAGCAATTATCGTTTATTTTATATATTTTTTTGTTTGTTAATAGGTTAATGTTAAAGAAATATATATTTATATTTTGAGAACATTCATATAAGATTCCATATAACATTCATAAGAACATGTTTAGGCGAAGCGAAGCGTAAAATAAACATTTAATAAAATAGTATTTTGTTACATTATTAAATAACTTTTCCTTCTTAGCAGCCAAACAGATCATATACACATTTATTGTATATATTGGCTTAACATTAATTATTATTAGTATGAACATTTTTTTATTGAATCTAGAGACTTTAGATTAATTTTCAGCTTTATTTTAACTTTAATCTTTCGATTATAAATAGCCTAAGTTCAAAGATTACTTTTCTTAGGATAAACACTTTTAAAATAGTTTTTTTTTATTTAATTAACTTGAAATATCAAATTTTCAAGTAAGTAAATAATAGCAATACGATATCAATAAAGCATAGAAAAGTTCGTATACACATCGGACAATAACTTCATATGTAATCGTAAGAACTGTGCCCTTAGTACGAGTTTATCACGTTTTCTCAAAACAATAATTGTATACATTTTTGCCCATTATTGCAAACTACACTACAAGGAACATCAAAAAACGTAAACGTGAAATGTACATTGCCATGAATGGGTGAAAACGGAGACAATCATGGTTTTTATGGAGTACAATAAACTGACCAGTAACGTACAATCCATATTTATTCCTATTGCTTATATTGAAAATTACATAGGAAGCACACGTTTTTCAATTTTGCAGTATGCAAGTTTGTTAAACAATTTTATTTATAAGATAGAAGTAGCAAACGAGCATGCAATCCACCTAATTGGTTACTACTGCCCATGTACATCTGGAAGCAACTTCATATAGAATAGGAGTTTTATTTGAAGTCGATCACAGATGCGTTGCTACTTCCGAGGATTAAGATGGTTGCCTCATATAAAAGTAAGTCGGCAACCACCACGACTAGAAATAGGTGTAGTAGAACTACATTAGTTCTACCACCTGGTAGCACAGTACATATTCAAATCGTTTTAATTTTACGCCCTATAAGTGAACCTTAGATCGATATTAGCTAATTACGTGTGAGTAATGAAATATGTACACAATGTGTAAGCAATAGGGTTGATTGTTGCTATCCGGTCAAGCGTCGTATTATTAATTAGTGCAGTTGTAGGTATCATCTTACATTACTGTGGACAATAATGAATCGTATTCAATTTTTTTCCTACAAATTTGAAGATCAGCAGAAAAACCTTATACAGGAATATTATAGTACTGTTTTTCACCCACGTGCATATAGTCTAATAATAATATTAGTCAGGAGACTTAGGTCCTAGGGAATTGACTAAGTGAACTGGATAGGAGATAGTTAGACTACACACTTTAAGTGTTTAATGTCATTCTCTGTAGCCATCTATTTTGAGTAGATTCTGAGATAAGCACGGACAGATACATTTCTTTATAAATATATTTATTTTATTTTGCGCAAATATTTTATGAACTCGGAAAATGATTTTAAAATTGCACTTACATAGGTGTTATGTGTTTTCAATGTTTCACCCGGATTTATCCCATGACATTTTTTTTTAAATAGGACATATTCTGATTAAGTAGATGGAATTTGAATCAAAACTATATGAAGTCTAAATTACGTCCGTAATTAATGAGTTTAAAATTTTGAAAAAGTTCTGTTAAATAATATTTGTGGCGTTTTACAAGTGGTCATTAGGACCCAGAACATCTGTTCAAATGGGACAGGAATACTACCTGAGGTCGGTGACAGATGCATTTTTGCTTCTTAGAACTAGATAATAATGTTCGTATTGGTATGTCTGCCTTATTATATTTTTAAATCTAAAAAAACTTATTATTATTAATTATATATATTACTATTGTTATGAAAGAGGGTTTGTGACCTCCACAGTCGAACTTCAAAGAGATTCTATCTTTAGGATATTTTAAGTTAACTAAAATAGCTGTGATATTTTCATTATATTGAGGTCAACTTGCCAATTTAACCTACCAGTTCAAGTATCAGAATATTTTCACAGATTGCTATTCCCGTGTAGCCCACGTGCACTAAAATCATTGTTTTACGGTTTTCGTTTAAGTTTTAGCACTCAATATTTTTAGAGCACATAGGTTGGTACTTTTAAATAAAGTTATATTTTTTTTTATTTTCAAGATAATTCTGCAAGAAATGAATTTTTTTGTTACCGTGACGTGGAAATTTTAACGAATCGTGGAACACTACGTTAATGGATTTGAAGCATTGGTTTTTAATGATCATAATTATTGAGTATGTTATCTAGTTAATGTCATAGGCAATTAAATAAATTGGACATAATTCAAAACATTCGATCGAACTTTCAACTACATTATACTTATTAATTATTTCAAAAATTAGTATTGAATGTTGGAGAAAGTGATATCACTCTGATATAACTTCAGATTGCCAGTATTATTAAATGTCATCGAGTATTACTCATGTTTCTATCAACTTCTATTGACATCTTCATACTTATCTTCTGATAATTTTCTCTTATTTTGTTTGACCTAAATATAGAAGCTTAATAGAATCCCCTATTATTTCAACCTCGCCCACGTACTTCCTACCTTTCTAAATTTAGTAAATTCGATGATCATATTTTATCTTACGAAATGCTTGTCACATTTGATACAGAATCTTTTTGATAGTTTTGTGGATGGTACAATATATCGAAATAACAATATTTGTTACTCTAGACTTTATGCATTTATTTAATATAGGACAAGCTTAAAACAGAAAAGGTTTTAGAAAATACTACAAAATAGAACGAAAATATGGACAGCCGATGTGATAATGATTCTAAATATTTCCAAAAATATTTATAATATTAAGATCTTAATATTTTTTTAAAGTTATAATAATACATATTTTATTAAATATATATATTTGTATTAAATATATACCGGTAAATATTTAAAAGGTACAGGTAAAATTACGTCATTTTTGAAGTATATTTCAATAAATTTTCATTATCTATACAATATCTATTACATATATTACATAATACATGTAATGTATATTGTGTATTTTCTTTTGAATTGGTAGTAAATTTTTACGTTTTTTAATTATTTTCTTAAAAATCTTTAATTGGAATAGATATATACATAATTTATTTCATAACAATAGCAAGATAAAATTTATTCGACGAGAAACCAATAAGATACGCATATTTTGTTCCAACAATATTTTTATTATAATTTATTCATTTTTAACATTTATATTTCCCCTTTTTAATATTTTACTAATTTCCAATATTAGGTACTTCATTTATTTATAAATACTTCGTACATAAGTAGAAAACGCAATTGTAATATGAAATGGTAATATGAAACTCCGTCTATGTGATTGTTGTGGTTGTCTCGGGTTAATAAAATGTTGATTATATTGTGTGTTTCATTTATGCGAGTGTTTATATTCAACTCTACGAATAAGGCTTTTAAAACGTAAAGTAATTACTCCTACTAATTTTGATTCAGATAAAAATTTAGTATCGAAATGAAAGCTACTTTTTTTTTAAATACTCTCGATATATCTCAAACTATTAGATATGACTTACGTTATCTTGTATTTAATTGCTTGTAACATTACCTTGGCTACGGTCATATTGTGTGCTCAGCGACAATAAGTGTAATGAGTTAAGATAACAAGACATTGTTCATTATTGTTCAGTGTAAATAAAAGAGATCAGTTACATTGAAAAATAATTTATTCTTCATGATTTGTTATTTACTCTTGTTTATAATATTTAGAAAATCTTCAACAATATTTGTATATTTAATTTTAAGAAACGTTTACAGTATAATCATTGCTGGATTGTTATTTGGCATATCACTGCAAGACTCGTTTCGATACGACGGCGTCACAAAATATATAGATATACATAAATAGTTTCATTACATTTTTTTACATGCACAAAAAACATTATTTATTGTACAATAGTGTTAGAAGTCAGGACAGTGGTGTGGAGTGAGACGGAACGACCTAATTCGTTTGTGCCAACGTGTTACCGGAGATACGATACACCATTCACAATAACCTCGCAACAATTACAACAAGACAGTAACAATTTCCTTACACCTCACTTTATCTACCGTTTAAGTTGAACAAATATAAAATGCATAACGCTCTAAGAGTTAACCCTAAAAATACATCAAAATGGAAAAATGATTGAAACAAACAGACATATTTACAAGTTTCAATACCCACAGAACACTTAATTAAACCGGCTCATCGATTCACTACGCGATCCGCGCGGACCGCCTGGGCGTACTCCTTAATCTACCACTAGGAGAAATTAAAATCAACGCTACCGTACGTACGTAAATTCAAATCTAGACTATCACAGCTTACTTAGAAGTACAAGCGGGATCCGTCACGAGCGTCCGTCAACACCCGTTCTCACTATAAATTTCAAAGTTCGACACGGGGAGCCTCGGGCGAGATAATCCGCGCTCCGGATCACACGTAGGATGGCGAGGCGCCCAAATCACAGAGTCGAATGTCGTGCGGCCGTCGGTCGCGGTCGCTCAACGCGTAGATCTTGAATACGCGCGTCAAAAGCCTGTACTACAAGGGCGTGTTCTCGCACAGTCTGGCGCACTCGCCGCACACGAGCTGGCCGGCCGCGTGCCGCACCTGGCACTCCGGCTTGGTCAGCTCCACGGCCAGCAGCACGCGGGCCTCGCGCCGCCGCTCGTCGCGCTCGTCGCCCGCTCCCCCCGCACTGCCCGAGCTCGACGCGCCGCATAACTCGGGGGAACTTGCGCTCGCTGGAAGCGCACGTCGACGCCCAATCCTCTCCTCGAGGAAAAACTCCCGATCGCGCCTCAGAAGCGGCTCGCTAGACGGCTTCGGCTCCTCCCCTCTGTACTTTTGCCTAGGCATTCCGGCCTTGGAGGTCGTCGGGGTGGGACTTGCGGGAGGCGTCGGAGATTCCATCGTAGGCGGTGGCGCCGGTTGTAAAGGTCTGATCATGGCGAGTAACCGCGGTGGCGGTCCATGCTCGATCATGTTTATGTGAATGCCTTCGGGAATATTCACGGGAGAGTTTCGCCTCGAGTTGACCGACCTCTCCGTTGGGGTGTAATATATGGACATCTTGCTCTCGTCATCCGCCAACGGGTTAGGGAGTGTGGACAGCTTCTCGATCTTCGTCTTGAGATACATGTCGATTACCTCGACGTCCGGGTCGAACGCCATCGAGTCGCTTCGGCCGCACGACCCGCTGCGGCAGTTCTCGAAGTATAGACTCGGCAAGTTCTCCAGCACCTTGTTTAAGGTCTGCTGCTGATACTTGTACGATTCGCGCAACCGCAGAATTTGATGAGCACTAAATTTACGTATTTTATTCCTTTGGAATACGTAGTTCTCTCGCACCCAATTCAACTGAGACGTGGAGTATTCTCGGACGCGTTTCACCTGTACAAACAAGAAGTAAAAATAAATTAAACTGAGAACGCGCTCCGCTTTATTTTGGAGGTGCTAACTGCACTGTATGCCTAAAACTATATTACCGTTAAGAAATTTGCTAGTATGAGGAAGGAAACAGCTCATTGTTATGGAAAAATTATCGCGATTAATTACTAAGGCATATCAAATTAATAGTTCGTTGTTCATTGGACGTTTTTGCGTTTCATTTACATTCCATGAATAAATAAAGTATATCGTTTGTATTTAATTAGTTTGTAATTTAATATGAGAATGTAACGGAAAAATACACACCTGGTCATAATACTGATCTTTCATTGCGGTCAAGTGGTTTGTACCGATGTCTCTAATGTTACGTAGATGTGTAGCTTGTGTCGAGTAACTGTTTTGTATCCATTCCATTTGCTGGGTACAATTGTCCTTAATCCGATGAACCTAAAATAAATAATAAATATTAGATACTATCAGAATAATATGTGACATATGAAGCTGTTTATTAAAATATAGTGGTCGATGTAATTTCTATTTAATGCAGTGAATTTACAACACATATATTCAAATGTCGTCATCGTATCAGAACAACATTAAACAGTCAAACTAGTGATAATAAATAATAAATTATA
Source organism: Cecropterus dorantes dorantes (assembly GCA_018249915.1). Lineage (NCBI taxonomy): Eukaryota > Metazoa > Arthropoda > Insecta > Lepidoptera > Hesperiidae > Cecropterus > Cecropterus dorantes. The sequence continues at coordinate 12,165 of DWLI01000125.1, forward strand.
GTATACTAACTTGAATGGCATAGTTTTCGCGTAGTTTCTCCAGTTGTTGTCTCTTGTACTGTTCGATATTGTCCAACATGCTGTAGATTTGCCTGGAACGTGGGGCATCTCGACTGATGCAGGTGCAACAACTGCAACACGTTTCCAAGAGACGAAACCTGGAAATAAAAAAATGTCGACTTCATTATTTGGAAATACTTATTGTCATAGTAGCATCATAATTTAAACCCTTCTTTTAGCTAACTGATAAAGCCTAAGACAAACTGAACAACACTCACCTGTAAAATATATATCGCAATGCTTGTACCAACAAAGTAAGTCCCAAGAAAGCGGCCGCACATAACGCTCCACAAAGCAAACTATAAATTTTGATCTCATACATTGTCATCGGATCTATATTTAGTACCACTTCTGCAGAAACATTAGCTGAAGGATTTGATGCATAGCATAGGTATATTCCACTGTCCTCTCGGTGAATATTGCCAATGAATAGGGAACCGTCGTCTAAGACTTTTACCCTTGAAACACTGTTGTCGATAGGATGGTAATTTTTATCGTGAGCAGTGCCGTGATTGTGAAATATATCAGGTATCAATATATCCGGGTTCCAATGGAAGATATCTCTCGTAGGTGTAACCCAAGTAATTGACGGTGCAGGATTTCCATTGAATTTGCATTCTAGCAAAGCATCCCTTTGCAATCTCTTCAAAGTTAGAGGGCTTTTATGAACAAGCCGAGGGGCTCTGCAATTTGTGTGATTTAAAATAGTTAACATGTCATTGGGGTATGTCAACCCACAACTCAAATCAGACTTAATAATTTCTTTTCTTTTCTCCGCCCAGCCGGCAAACCACTCCATTCGACAATCGCATGCCCATGGATTACCACCTATTTTAAGTTCTTCTAATTTATCTAACATTTTTAATGACAGTGGCAAAAATGTCATAGCATTTCCACTTATGTCCAGATGCGTTATCGTTGGAATATCTTGGAATACAAATGGTTCTATTTCGTGTAAAATAGAGTTGTTCCTTATATATAACTGCTGTAAATTACTTAAGCCTTTGAAATTAGTATTATGTATAACTGTTATTTCAGTGTGATCGAGGTAGAACGTTTCCAGATTCTCGTTATGCTGGAAGAGCGTGGCCGGCAGCATCTTCAGTTTGTTTCCGCCCATGTTGAGCCACCTTAATTTAATGAGATTTTTAAAAGCATCTTGTGATATGTTTAGTAAGTTGTTGTAGCTCAAATTTAGCTCTCTCAGTTGTTGGAAGTAATCGAATAACGATTTGGGTAAATATTCTAAACTGTTGCTAGATATATCTAGTATCTCCAATTCCGTCAGATTGACTAGAGCATTCGAGGTAATTTTGACTAGGCTATTATTGTTTAGGAACAGAGTTTTCAGTTGTTGATTAGGTTTAAAAAAGTAATCGAGGAATGTAGCAATCTTATTATACGATAAGTCCAAGTATTGCAACCTTGTCATCGGCTCGAAGACCCGGTAGGGAATGACTTTGAGTTGGTTGTGAGATACATCTAGAACGTCCAGGTTCTCCAGATCTGCGAAGGTGAATCTAGGGATGTCGTAGATCTGGTTTCTCGATATGTTCAGATGCTTTAGGCGGCTCAGTCTCGCGAATAGTCCGTGTTCAGTCCTTTTGATTTCGTTTCTGCTTAAGTCGATGTACTCTAAGTTGTGGAGACCACTGAATAGATCTATTTCTAATATGTCTATATTGGATTCCGTCCAAGATATATTTTGGAGTTTCGTTCCGTGGTTGGCTAGGATGGCTCGTGTGAGTTTGTTATCGGGCACTGGGGCGGCGGAGCATACCAGGCTAACCTCAGTGCAGTTGCAGTTGGACGGGCACGCCTCCGCCCCGACGGCTGCGCAAATTATTGCCAGCGTCAATATTTTGTGCAGCAACCGCATTATTTTACAACCCGCATAGTCTTATTGACTGGAACAAGAGAAAGTTCATTATCAGTGTGTTAGATATTGCCACTTTTATCAACTTACGTTATCAAAGCATTTAAATACACACGATTAACTCTGATTACAGTTATAGTATCAGTCAAGAGTAGTTCCGGATTTCACCTACGTTTATACTATGTAATTATTTACATCCTAATAGTTGTATGGCAAAAACGATTGTATTTTATAGGTAATTATTTCATTTCTATGATGTTTACACATTTATAATGATTTATCTATGTATTGTATTTCAATATTTACTTAGTAAATTGCTTTTTTGTTCTCATATCACTTGGAGTACTAAAAATATTTAAAATAGTCTTCATTTTAATTTAATTGAACTAATTGTGAACCTGATACTGGTGCAGTGGATATGGTATTTTCTTAATAAAACTTCTCGGCAATCTCAATGATTTCTGAGAAGTATAATAAATATAAGAAGTGTTTGTGTTGTGTCTTTATAGACAAGACTAACTCATCAAGATCTTACTACAATCATTCTCATCCTAACATATCGTTATTAATATACTAATGTATATAACTTAATAAATCTGTGCTATATTAAGTGTTGTATTATAAATGTAAAGTTTATTTTAGGATTAGGATATTGCAAACTTGTCTCATGTAAAATTGATTTAAAGAATGTTTCTTTTTGACATCATGTAACACAGAATACAAAATTAGGCATGAAACAAAATATAATAACATTATTAAGCAATTATTTATTTAATGCTTAATTAGTATATGTATATTCATGTATATTTTGCTTAACTTCATTATAAAACTTGTTTAGTATTTAATTGTGTATTTAAATGCCATTGAATTGAGATAAGCATCTCTAATACTAAAAAAACCTTAAGTTATGATTTCTTCTGAAATGTTGTTTTTATTATTAAACTTGAAATTTTTAACAATTTGTAACAAGGTAAATGATCACTTTATTTGTTATAGCGTAACAATATAATTAGTTTTAATTTAAATTAACTAGCACATTATTCGCTGACGTGTTTTTTTCACTGAGTGTAAATATTTGTTAGTTTTCGAGCACTCTCATATTAACTTGGTCGTAACTAAAAACATCCAACTCGGCTAATTACTGTGAGACCTTGATAGACCAAGTAATTGTGTCTAACGATACCATTATGTGTATCAGTCATTACATTATTGCTTCTAAATCACCCTAATCGCACTGTTATTTTCCATTCTTATTTTCGTTCGAATTTATCACTCTTTAGCTAATTGATCACTGATTAAAACTTCACACTAAATTGAAAGAATCGTGTGTGCCATTTATTGTTAAACATGTGGCCAATTGAATAGATGTATATTGCAATATGCTGTACACGCTACAAATTAATTGTACCCGCGCTACCACCGACACACTGTTGCTAGCGCCTAGTCTAGGCCGACGGCTCGCTCACTACACTCCACAACACCTCACCGCACATTCCTCGCTTGTAACACAAATCTTTCTCTCACAAAACACTCGTTTAACCGAAACAACAATGCATTTACCTAATACTCGTCCACATTTCACTCCTACTTGCATAATCCAAGTTATTTTGTATTGACAACAGATGTGATTTCGCCAACCATTGTAACGAATAGACGCGCTCCGTACACCGTCACCACTGCTTGCCATTCGACATTTTGTACACTATCGCATCCCCCGTGTGGCGGTATAACGTGTGCATAAAACTTAATATACAATTTTTCACATACAAAAACGAAAGCTCTCGCGACAATGAAACACGCTGTCACTACGACGAAGGCGACCACTAGAAAGAAATAAATGGAGGCGCTGCGAGCTGCGCGGCGCGCGGTCCCTTTCTGTCGCGCGATACGTCATTGCAACGCTCTCGCTCGCACGTCGGTTCGGTCAGCTGTGGGGGGCGACGGGTGCCGAGGGAAGCCGAGTGTAGGCGAAAGTGCTTTGGGAAGCGACGTGCGTTAGTTCGCCCGTTCATTCTGTTGGGATTTTCTTGAGTTCGATGAAAAGCAACAATTTTTGTTAGTTACTTGAACGTAATGTATAGATAGTTTAGCGGGTTGGGTACGTCCACGGTCACAGAGAGAACCGTGAAAAGTTTTTGTTCGTATCGGAGCAATGTATTTATATTTATGAAAGTAAATTAAAAATACTAATATGCGTTTTTCTAACACGTAGCGCCTAATAATACTTAGTAGTAGAACATCGTGAATTAATTGGCATATCTTTTGTAACGTTGTTTGCGTAAATACATTGTTTTTTCCCTATTAGCTATGAAACGAAATATCTTTGCATATAGGCAAAGATATTTCATTATCGTCTTTTGTTAGGTCAGTTACAATATGTTTCTTACACTACAACACTATATAATTGGTATGTCAGGTATATGGTTCGATCTGGAACTAAGAGTACGGAGATACTTAATTGATGATTTTAGATTACTCAGTTGGCGTTCTTGATTACTTATTCTTGTTTTTGATCACCTAAGTCTCCCACTAAGTGCCCATGGCACTGCCAACGTTACACTAAAGGAATTCCATTGTAGATCAATAAGAGTAGGTATTATACATGCTCAAGTAAGATACTCACTGAACGCAAAAGCAACCGGTTCATCCCGTTCGGTATTTGGAATAGCGTCGCCGTAATGACATTGTTTTGCCGGGAACTGAACAGGTGTGTATTTTTTGTCAATGGAAACAGGAAATCTTATAGCTTATCTGATGTTAAGGCCACTGCAGTAACCTCTGTAAACCTTTAAACAACCAAGAGCATGCAGTCCACCTGATGGTAAGTCATCAGTGTCGCACATGGACATGTGTAAGCAACTTTATATAGACCAGATTCTATTTGAAGTCAATCACAGATGCGTTAGGCACTCCTGAGGACTAAGATGGTCGCCTCATATAAAAGTACGCCAGCAACCAAACCGTTCCATCGAAACGCAACAACTGCTTTACGCTAGAAATAGGTGTAGTGTAGTATAGTGTAAAACAGTGGTGCCTCTTCGGTCGAACCATAATAGTTCTAACACTTTTCAAACGTTTCTTAACCACATTAGTATGTTTCCCGTGACGTGGGTGACATCTTCACAGAAAGACGAATATACAAAGTTACACCGCCACACCTATTTCTGCCTAATAACAGCAGTGTAATGCGCTGCTGTATTCTGATCTGCAGGGTGTGGTAAGGGAGACATACTTTTTCGAGGCATTCCACCTTAGTTCTCGCGTGTAGCAAAGCATCTGTGGCTAACCTTAGGTGAGATCTTACCTAGGGTTGATTACAGATGTACAAGGGCGGCAGTAGCCACTTATCATCAGATGGGCTGCATGCTGGTGGCATATATGGCTACTGGCATACTATAAAAAACTCTCAAAATAACTAACTTCATTATTCAGTTTTATTCTGGTCGGAGATCAAACACGGAACACACTGCGTCTCTGACCAGTACGAACCGCTCTGCTAAGCGGGTCATCAAATTAAATTAAAATTATGCAATCTTCAATGCATAGTAGACATTTACGAAAGATACATAATATATTAATTACATAAAATAGTCATCCAATACAACTTACTCATGTGTGCTATGCCCACTATCTTGTGCGATCAATCAAGTTTATCAGATAACAAACTGGTTTTTGTCATATAAATCTTTATATTATTTTTTATTGTTATTCGGCTTAACGTTCATTTTGATTTTGTCCACGTCATATCTACCTGTATCTTTGTTATGTTGTAATGTGTAGATATTGTGATGCATAGATTGCAGGCTTGATGACCCAGTGGTACGGATATTGGCCTTGTGCTGGAATTTAGAGTTACGAATCTCAATTCTTAGATGTTTTGCGAGTTACGGACGTATTAGAAATTGATTATTATTTACATTTACAGCAAAGAAAAATATGTAAGGAAACCTGCATGCTTGAGACTTACAAAATTTTATTTGTTATGACGTGTAAAATCTATGATCTCACAGTAGGCGACCGTGGTGTTATGATTTTAACGCTTATTACTTTGAGCGCCCAGCGTTGGAAAAGTAAGAGTTAGATGTTGATAGATAACAAAAACTTGTAAAAACTTAAACCTATCCAGTTTCCATATCTAGAAAGGTTTTAATAGAGAAACGAAGAAGCTATTATGATAATATTTTACGAAAACCATTTTCTTAGCGGTCTTGCGTAAGTTAGGGAGTGGAACGTTATTTTATAATTAAAAAAAAGAAAACGGCTAAGTGCGAGTCGGACTCGTGCACGAAGGTATTATAGTCCGTACCATTTTATTTAAAAAACTGCAGGAAATTATCACGTTTGTTGTATAGAAGCCCTCCAAAAATGTTTAAGTATTTCATTCTTGTTTTACGGCAACACAAATAAATCATCCGTGAAAAATTTCAACTGTTTAGCTGTCACGGTTCATGAGATACAGCCTGGTGACAGACAGACAGACGGACAGCCGGATCTTAGTAAGAAGCTTTTGTGTTTTATCCTTTGTGTTAGGAACCCTAAAAATTTATTTTAAATGTACACAACCGGTATTTATTGGTATGTATGAGCTCGTATATGTATACGTGCAAGAGACTAAACAATACTTTAACGTAACGTAAACATAGATTAATAATGTAAAGTTGTGCACAAACTGTGTATCAATTTATTTTTAATGTTATGTTTATAATGTTATTTTCAAAGTAAATTATTCTTCCTTAGTGAGTATTTCAATGTCACATCTATAACACTTTCATCTTGGTACATTACTGGAATATTTTATTTTGTACGCAACTCCGTATAACATTAATTTGCTCTTTAAAGTTCAGAGGCTTGTAATTTCAAAGTCGTTGAATAAATTTCGAACCTATTTATATCGTGTTCTATGTATTATCATTGATTATATTACCTACTGTCTGTTAGGTAAGGGGATATTACGGTATATTACAAGAACCAAGTTTAAGGTTATAAACCAATAGCTGGCCAATAGCCAAGTAGGACTTGTAGACTGCATGCTTTCCTTGTGGTGTCTGTCCTTAATAACGTTCCCAAAATAAAGCCGGCTAATGAAACATCCTGATGGACACCACCGTCTTCATGAAAGGATACGCTCAGTAAAACGTAACTACGGCAAAAAAACCCTTTAAGTTCTTTTGAAGCCGTGGATTTATAAACGTTTTTAAACGAATGGCGGGTTCCTCTTGGAAATTTGTATTTTGATATCTTAATGAAGCAATAGATAGGTCATGAGGCCAAATTGGCGTTACTGTGGTCTGCGTTATCAATGTTATCTACGAGGTTTCTCGCGCGTGTCCGCTTGTGGTCACCGCGCTTATTTTCACTTAGAAATTCTGAATTTTTAGTATAGTACATTTTGGAAACATCTTTACTAAAGACTAACCTATGTTATAGTTATCTCGTTGCGGTAATATAATAAAAACCAGTTTTATTTAATTTAAATTTACATACTTAACGTTTAATTATGTTAAACTTACGAGAACAGTCGGATCAAAAGTATTTTCGTTTGCATTAAATGCGGAGACATAATGCCAGCAGTAGTGTCTTTCAGCAAATAAACACTTATGCAAATCCAATGTGACTTTGACACCAAGATCACATGAATTAGCAATTCATGTCAATCATGGTTCGCTTAATTTTACACAAATTTATTCACGAAGTTACGTAATTACACTGACAGTGGCCTTATCGTTAGAACAACATCGGTCGGGGAGCGCACGACCTCGTCCTGTTCTATATAGGTCATATTTTTATAATAAATCTATGGATGAGTTTCGATAGGTAATGAAAAAATGATGCTTTTACCCGACTGCGTCAGAAGGGGGCTAATGTTTGTCAAGCGTATGCATGAATGTAATGTGCATTTCTTTGGCAAGCCCTACAGCCCAAACGGCTAAATGGATAGTGATATATGACACATAATTAAAAACGTTTTATTTTGCAAAGTTACATAGGCTATATAATTTAAAAAATGATGCCTGTATATACGGGAAAAAGGTGGGGAAGGGATGTAACAATATATTATAAATTATAAAATTTTATGCTACTATTTTGACGACAACTTATAAAAAGCGTCAAATTAAGTATAATTAAAAATAAATTAACAATATAAACTGTTGTATTTTTATCATTGTTCTTGTATTGTAGAACGCAGAACCCTAACTTGATTGTGGAATGTAATCTACTCCTATTAATTAGTAAAAATGTGAGAGTCGTGGAGCAGTAGATTTGTTAGTAATGTGTAGTACTATTTTCTGGTATGTAGTAAAATATACTTATGAAAACACGTGGCAATTTCTGCTTTAACGGAGGTCGTAACAATACCACCAATTATAGGTACTTGAGTGACTTAAAGGGCAGTTTTCAGAATTAAAACACATTTAACTTTATTACTTTTATCTCAAATTCTTGATAGTATAAGAAAATTCAATGCGTAAAAGCCATGAAAGTTCTTATGTTTTTTTTAATCGTAAGACTATCTATGTAAGATGTATCCTTCTAATCAATAACTCCAAAATTGGCAGCATTATATTGGTTCAACGCAACTGGATAGGAAACATCTGTGATCATCATAATACAGTGGACACATTGCGCCAATTTAATATTCAACTCATCGTGGGCGCCAAGTTTTAAGTTCTGAATTCTCTTTACACCTAAAATTACAGACAATTATTCCACCCCCTCGAGCACTGTTACCTTGATTCTAATATTCAAAGATTCATTTATCTCTTGTGACACTCGTTCCAGTAGACGAAGTCTTCGGGGAATGTCTGGATAGTTTGTGAAATTTTGTATCTGCAGCATTAATTTCAACGCTAGTTCATCTAAAATTGAATGATCACTGCAGATACAGCAATTTTGTAACAAAACTATAACTAAGAAAATATTCAATGTTAGGTATAAATTAATCTTATTTAAGCTTGAGTATTTTTGTAAAATACGATTTGTTTATTTTTTTTATCAGATTGAAGTAGCAAACGAGCATGCCGTCCACCTGATGGACATCTATAAGCAACTTCATGTAGAACAGTAGTTCTCTTTGAAGTCCATAACAAATAAGATAACAGATAGTCGCCTTATATAAAAGTGAGCTGGCAACCACATCCTTCCACTGAAATCAAGAATTGCCTCACGATGGAACTTGGAGTGGCGGTGGTATCTCCCCGGTCAAACTACGCCGGTTCTACGACTTGGTTAAATATATCAATGTCAGTTTGTCATACAAAAGCAGATAACAAATTTTAACAAGTTATAAATACGTTTTAAATAAAAACACTAATAACTCTTAACTAAATGCACTGCGTCACATAGAATCCAGGAATAACAAACGCTCTCGGTTTTCAGAACGTCTCACAGCCTATTAATGAAACTAATTTCTTATTTATACGTTAATACGGCGGTGTCACGCGATCGTAGTTCCCGATAGAAAATATATTTAATGTTCATGGAAACGCGTGTGAAACGACTTGGACGCCATCCAACACACCAGGCTCGTGAGGAAGTTGTATTGAATGTTATTAAATTTAGGATTACCAAGTTTGGAGCTAAATTAAATGTTGTATTAGGGTATTATGCATCCAAAATATCCCGAACATTTGAAGTTCTTGTATTTTTCGCTAAATGACTCGCAAGTTAAGTAAGATGTGGAATGAGCTTCCTCCTGAGGTATTCCCGGTGCGCTATGAAATGGGGCTCTTCAAAGGGGGTGTGAAAAGAGCTCTCAATCAAAGCCGGCGACGCATTGGCAACTCCCCTGGTGTTGCAAATGTCCATAGGCGACGGTGTCTGCCTTATCGTTAGGTTTATACATAAAAAAAAATAGTTCTATGTTTTATCCTTAATGTTACTAACATAAATGTAATTGTTTATATGAAATTTTATTAACTATTAGAGCATACTCGTATTCTTTGGCATCATTCTGTGATATCGTTACTGGTTACATTGTTCCTGTATTTTGGCAAATAAAGTGACTAGTTTGAAGCATATAGAATTAAAAGTCAACGATAGTGCTCCCTTTTCGAATCTCTGGCTCGCTGCAATCAATACTAACGTCGTTAAAGCAATCATTTATACAATAAACTGCCTATATTCTTAGTCCTTTCATGGTATTTAATGACAAACGGCGTGGGTAAGAAACCTACGCGCGGTAGATTAATTACATTATTGACAGAAGTTAGGTCATGTAGGCAGTTGGCAATGCCTTTGAACAGAACATTGATAGTTAGAACGTGAGTTATTTCCATTCATGACAACGTGGGTTGTTACGTATTGTATATGTACATACTCATTCTTACTTAACATGATCAATGTAAAATGATTCAATATAGATTGGATATAGACGTTTAATATCGTTATCTATACTTATTGGTTTTGTCAATTTTATAGACAGAATACAGATGCAAGTATCTTATACGTATATTGTAATAACACATAATATACAAATTTTACAATCTGGTTGATTGCTTATATTATGTCCTCTCTGACGAGCCGCGTGCTGGAGCGGTCACATACCGTTCTGACACGCAGTGGGTTCCGGGTTCAATCCCCACTCAGATAGATATTTGAAAGATGAGTTTAGATTCTGTTCTGGGTCTTGGTGTTTGTGTATTCGTTTCTGTGTGTCCATGGTACCCAAGTTACAGGAGAAAATTCTTGTGTGGGGCTATGAGTGTAGGAAGTAAAAAAAACAATTCAAATCTCCATATATTTGATCATAATTATCGATCTTGAAATAAATCATTAATGATCGCGGAGAATAGTTTGGTCATTAATGATCACGAACTATCCAGTTTGGATGTATACAGTTTGGATGTATCGGGAGGACGGTGTGGTCGTTTGCTACAGTAGCAAAGTTTCTGACATTTTTTTTTCACCTATTTGTAAACTTGAGTACACGTGATGTTTTACGCTTTCGGATCAGACGAGTCTGTCCGGTCAATTACAACAGCTTTAATTTCTACCTGACTTGTACTGTTTTGTTACGTCTCCCTTCTCACTTCCACTGGGGTTTCAATAATACGTTAGAGCGGGAAGGGTGGTAGTTTTTCTAGTCTGGCTGCTCGCAGCGTCATACGGCACGTGTGAAAACGATCTTGGCCTTGTCTACTAGGGCTTCATGTTACTTTAACATCTTTGTAGTCACATTACGACGAACTCGTAGGCGGTTAATTGGCAAAGTAATAACAGTTAGGTGGTTACTGATATTGCGTGGTAATAGAGTTGAAATAAAATGGAACTACAAATTGAATTAGATGTTCTTTGAATTTGTGGTTTGTGTTTTAATTACAATGATATCGATCGGATTTTGCAGTACTGTAAAAATTGTTACTTGCCTAATTCGTTTCTTGTCTATCTAATCTATTGATAAATAGAATAAAATGCAAGTAAAATTCATTATAAGTATTGACCTTCATTATTTAACCGATCACGCTTCGGTACCCTTGTCACAATCGCTTACGACACAGGTTCTCAAACTTTATTGCCTACAACCCATTTTTAATTCTGGGCCTGGATCAACGTGTTAAAGAAAATATTCTCTCATAATCTGTCTCTAAAATAAGACGGCAAAATAAATGATCTGTCTCAGAAATAGGGCAGCGTAAGAAAAAATGCCCTTGTTACTCTAGTTGATAATACAAATCAGATATCGTCCCCTGAACCACTTCATCCTGTAAACCTCGAGCGCCCACAAGGGGGCGTTTCGCCAACTTTGGGAATCACTGGTTTACGGCATTTATCAAGGCCCGTTTTATAATGGCGCGGAAATAACGCGCGAACAGATGCTACAAGGGCGGGGTTGGAAAAGAATTGAACGGTTGCCGCACGCTTCGATGGTACCGTTTTTTGTGAGCCCCTAGTCCTTACGACCCCCTTTTTATCGCATTTACAGACCCGGCTATATTTGTGTCCATTAACCCTTGACTAAATAAACTGAGTCCTTTATTTATACATTCGGTACTTACGGTCCTAACAAGTTTATTTCTCGAAAAGACTAGCGCTGATCTCGAATGGCACAAGTGCTGATTCTTAAGTTTGAAGGAAGGAGTTTGCCACTATACCGGTCTGACACCTAGATATATACATCCAACATTTACTCGTTTAAAGGTATTCGTATTAGCAAACTAGAATGCAGTCTACCTGACGACAAGTGGCCACTGCCTCCCATCGACATCTTTAATCAACGTCAGATAAGATCAGTCATACCTGGGGTTGATTACAGATGCGTTGCTACCCGTTAATATTAAGTTGGAACGCATCGGATAAGTATGTCTTCCTAACCACATCCTTCACATGGAACACAGAAGTGATTATTAAGCAAAAATAGCTACTTTCATTAATGAAAAAGACCAATACTACTTGGATCACAAAAGACTAATCGTAACAATAGATCAAGCCCCGCTGCCATTTATTTATCGGGGCTCTAAACGGCCACAAAGCACGCACTGAGCTTATGATATTGCAAATCTTTCAAGGACGTTCCGATTTGCACATACGCACATCACCCACGTTATCTGTTCATTAGTTTTATCGCAATAGTACGTGCATATATTGTAATATGTAACTATTAATCTATATAATTAGACATCAGTCTAGATTTGGTTGGATTAAAATTCATACACGCTTCTTTCTTACGGGTGTAGTTTTCTCTCAAAGTTTTCTTCACCGTTACAGTAATTGATAGTGGAATTGGTACGTTGGACCCACCGATTTAGTAGGCCGGGTTATAGCCACTAGGCTTAATGTCATGAAATAACGGGTTGCCATTAAAACGTATGTTCTCCCATTTTAAATTATTATAACATTTTCCTCATAAATTACATAAGAAAAGTGTTCTGGTAAATTTTTTAATGGTTATTGTCAGGTCATGGACAACTTAAAATTCATTTATTCGCATTGGTCATAGACGCGGTGCGTGGCTTTATCCATGATAATCGATGATATTGAGAAATTATGTTTTCGATTTTAAAGTAATATATAAATGCCAAAACTGGCGAAGAATTGATACATGATTCTTCACAAGTGGGGACTTGTATCTCACCGTTACCGAGGTAGTACCTAGAGGATATTTCAAGTCTTCGTGTCCTGTGGTATCACCTTCATACTTATTTCTACCTAATACCAACAGTGTTAAGAGATACTGTGTTCTGGTTTACCAAGGGCTGCACATACGAGGAATTTTAACTTCGTTTTTAGAGGTAGCAACGAATCTGTAATAACTTAAAACCAGATCAATGCTGTTGTTCCTTTTACCATCAACTGCATGGTGAACAGCATGCTCGCTTGCTACTTCTAATAAATATAAAAGCAAGTAACAGTATGGTTTATGTAACGTTTCTAAACATTCATGCAAAACCCATATATATTTTAATACAAGTCCTATATTTTATATTGTCGTAACATGTAAGAAATGTTAGTGAAGTTTCGCTATGCATTCTTAGCTAATACCGCAATGCCGTGACTACCATAAAGTTTAAATTTCCTATCTGCAGTAAAATAATCATGTGCTATTTCTGTAGATTTATAGACATAAATCACCAATTGCCTGCACCAATCACGTCAAAGTTAATTAAAAAATCGTAAACAGTGAAGTTTGGACTGTATTATTTATGTCGCGTCTAATTTCTGCCTTATTACAGTAATGTCAAGCGAGTTGAAGCAACGTTGAAGAGTTTTTAATTTAATGATTTGGTCAAGTACTTTTATAGGAAGCAATCTAAGTTATCGTCGAAGGTAGTAACGCATCTGTAGCCGCCATCACTAATCTAACTACAAAACTATAGGATATTTCTTTAAATGTGAAGGGTTCTATGTTTTTACCTACCACTGGGAGCAGGCAGGTGACAAGTGCATTGTTGAAATATGTAGGGGAAGCAGACCGTGCCCGCGGAATTGCAGTTTTATGTTTGTTTCTGAAATGTTTTAAAGTATGCAGTATTTATTTTCATGTACGTGTAACTTTTCTTTAACTCACACGAGTGTTATGTAAGCAGTACGACCTTACTGTACTAGTATATCCTTGATGTGTTCTTGTTTGAAGGTTGTGAACAGACACTTGGTATCTGGTATATTTGTATAGAAGTGTAGCAACATATCTTTTCAATTTCGAAGAAAATTCCTTTATTTGTAAATTTGGTGTGCCTAGCGCCCATTAACGTCATTACTCGACCGTGTCAGAAGAAGTGTAATGTTTTCCGAGCATATATATGTATGCCTATATGTATGTATGTCATTTCCATTGCACCCGCTAGAAACCAAATGGCTTGATGGATTGTGACGTATGACGAAATTTTTAAATATGGTACCTGCAAATGAGGAAAGGTGGGTGTGCGACGTTTTTATTATCATGATAATATAGGTATCTAAAGTGAATAGACGATTCTATATTATAAAAAATGACTATTTGAGGAAAACACACATCAAGCGTTAAGTTAACTAGTAACAGTGTAACAGTTAAGTTAACTAGTAACAGTGTTACTAGTTTAAATCATTCAACATTAGCTGATTTGTTGTTACTTTCAGCAGATATTTGTAAAATTTCTTTGGAAACTGGCAAGCTACGAAATTACTAACCGTTTTTGTACCTTTCTCGTTTCAACGTTAAGAGCTGAAAACAGAAGTAAAAAATAACTAAAAACTTGTTTGGCACCGTAATGTAGCGCTACAATGTCATTTTGTAAGTGATCTTGAAATTTGGCGTCTCTGTTTTTGCGTACATTTGCTAATTGGCTGAAGTTTTAGACATTACGTCTTTACCTATTAAACGAACTTAGGCTATTTAGGACTTTGTTTACAACGCGGTTAACTCCCATAAACAAAACAAAGCTATTATAAATTACTAGGTGTGCTACGCGATTTCATCCACTACTACATAAAAAAAGAAATAACAACCATAGCGTGATTTATATAGCCTTCCTCGATAAATTTACTATTCAACACAAAAATATATTTTTTAATTCGAACCAGTTACTAGTTACTGAGATTAGCCCGTTCGACCAAACAAACTACTGCTTTATAATATTAGTATAAATTACTTATTAGATGTGCCTTGCGGTTTCACTAGCGTTAAAAATCTCAACTATTAAAAGATGTCAAAATATATTTATTATTTTTATCGTTCAAATCAATTAGCATAGTTTAAATTTTTAAGATTTCAAGCACAGGTCAAAAGACAGAAAAATCAAACATTCTAATAATGATAGAAAAATATCGTAATTTACTTATTCTCAATTCTCGCAAAACATTTCTTTGCAAATATATGCTATGCATACACATGCGGAACTTTATTTTTTATTATATGTACGGACACGGAGATGGATATGAATCAGCTAGCTACTGTAATATAGCAAACCTACTCTACCACATTACTTTCGACTGTAGGTATATTTCAGTTAAACCTATAACGGCCATATATACGCCCCGATAATTATAGAATTAGGTTTTTTAAGGCTGTCGCGGCCCATGAATCTTGGCTTAGGAAAAATATTGATAAACGCAATGAAATGAATCATTTGTAATCACATATTCTTATAGTAAGAGATATCACAATTTAGTGTATAGAAGATTCAGACGTTGGTAGATTGAATAAATAGTCTGTAAAAGAATATTTAAACGCTTTTTTAAATGGGGAATTTGGTTATTATATAAATTTGGCAGTATTAACACGAGCCCCGAGAAACTCATTTTAATGTATAACAATCGTGAAATTCCTTGTACTATTGTATTCGTACACAGCCATATAATTAGGCCGGCGGTTAATATTTTTGTCACACGATAAAAACAAAAGTAAAAGTTAAAATATCTCGGCACTAGAGAAAGATGAAATTATTGTACCGAATGGAATGTCGCATACTATATGGTTGTATAGCGAAACGCCTCGGACCATTCAAACCGGAACGCACAGAGGTGCATTCTATTATGGAGCAGGTAAAAAGGTGCAAGCCAGGTGCCTATAGATATACTTTGCACCGGTCTATGTAAATGCTTCATTTTCAAAATGTGGTGCTTTTTCTAGTAATGACAAAATAAAAAAGAACTGTTGGTTTCTTTTACTGACACAATTTAACACTTCATAATAGTTAAAGATTACTACTATTCTGTTATCGAACAGGTAAATAAATGCGATAGAATATTTGTCTGCAGAATATTAGAATACTTTGTACCGGTCTATGTAAATGCTTCTTTATCAAAATCTGTTGCTTTTTCTAGTAATGACAAAGTTAAAAAAAACTTGTATTTTTTTTCTATTAATGACAAAATTTTACATATCTTAAAAGTTAAGGATTACTTCTATTCTATTATGGAGCGGGTAAAAGATGAGAACCAACTGCCTATAGATATACTTTGCACCGGTCTATGTAAATGCTTCATTTTCAAAATATGGCGTTTTCTCTAGTAATGACAAAATAACATAAAAAAAACTTGTTTTTTTTTATATAAGTGAAAAAATTGAACACTTCATAAAAGTGAAGGATTTCCTCTATTCTGTTAATTAACTGGGAGCCAGGTGTCTCTAGATATACTTTGCACCGGTAAATGGTTCTTTTCGGAATCTGTTTTTTTTTCCATTAACAAAAACTGTCACTTTATAAATACTAATATGTTGTACTAAAATAAACAAAGTTTGTCAATGTTATTACTTCGGGAACAGTTCACCTACTTGAA
>DWLI01000126.1:0-28787 GCA_018249915.1 Cecropterus dorantes dorantes
ATACCATTAACCATTAGATAATCCAGTTGTATTGTAGTTAAGACTCGTTAGAATAAAAACCAGTTAACCAGTGTAAGATGTCCATTATTACCAACGAACCAAGCTAAACCCAAAAGAAAGGAGAATACAACCTTTTTCATGCCTAATATTATAAATAAGGAAGTTTGTTAGGATGTATGTGTTTGTTACTCTTTCAAGAAATTCGGATTTCGGATTTCTTTGAAATTCGGCACACAGATAGCTTAGGACCTGAATTAACACATGAGATTTTCATTAATGTGATATACGTGGCCTACCAGCCGGAGCCGCGGTAATAAGCTAGTTTTTAATGTATTTTAAAGTTACACCTGATTTTGCAATGCTAAGATATTTGGTATATTGGGATTTTTTAATATCCATAACATTACAGTTACCAGAGATGTCCATATAAGCAAAAATTGGTCACCTTTTTATATTCTAAAGTACCAGATGAGCATGCAGTGTTTTTGTACTGGTAATATGGACATCCGTCCGGCTCACTTATATATGAGGCGACCATCTTAGTCCTCAGGAGTAGCAGCGCATTTGTACTTCAGATAGAACCTCTGTTGAATCAAAACTGTCCGAAACTATTGGATAAGCCGAAATATTTACATATCCAGAACCATATCCAAAACCGCTATTATAGTATTCCTATATCATCCCTAGTTCTAATACTTAGACGAACAAACAAGTTTCCACTTACAGCCTGCCTGGGTCCCGTCGCCTTCTCCCGTATCGCCTGGAGATGGGATTCCAGGCGTTGTTGTGACGCGTCCTGCTTGTCCCGGATTCGACTCCTGAGTGCGTCCTCCTCTTGTTTGGCGGCCGCTGCTAACGCTGATAGACGGGATTTTACACCTTCCGCCTAAACACAAAATGATGGAATTTGAGTGTAAATATTTATATTGAAAATTTTCATCATATTAAAAACTAGGTGTACTACGCGGTTCCACCCGCTACTTAATAAAAAAAACATAGTGATGTTATATAGCCTATAGCCTTCCTCAATAAATGTAGTATTCAATACAAAAAGATTTTTTAAATGTTTTAAACGAACCAGTAGTTAAAGAGATTAGCCCTTTCAACTGTTGTGAGCCTGTTGTGATCTTGTGATTATTCAGATTATTCAGACACCGAGTCAAGCCATAGTGAACCTTAATTACATCAACAAACAAAATATTTTCATTCTAAATATAATATTTTATTAGTTATAAAATATATTACAACGGTTCGTACAACTAACAAGATTGTAACAAAAAAATATGTACTTATTTTTCGCTGAAAAAGATCAGCTTTTATCTATAATACATTGTAGTCACAACGTTATGTAAAAAACAATTAAATTGCTAAGAAGCGAATACCAATATAAAATTTCGGTATGACAGACACAGCCCGGCTAGCTCAGTCGGTAGAGCATGAGACTCTTAATCTCAGGGTCGTGGGTTCGAGCCCCACGTTGGGCGCATCTACTTTTTGCTTTTTTTTCTTTTTAATTATTATTTTTAAATTTTTGTCTTGTTTTCGTTTTTTTTTTATGTTTGTCAAATAATTTCTTATTAATAATTTTTTATTTATTATTTTTTTCCACCTAGTTCCTTTTTTATGGATATTTTGTATCAGATACATACAGCAAACATGGTAATGGACATTTATAGCTTTTTTATTTTCACTTATAATAATATCTTCAATGAGATTTGATGTGCCCTGTCAAAGCTAGTATAGTGTACGACTCTTGTAGCTTCTTAGAGCCCACAAGCCAATCAAACAGTTTGCGCAACAGCTCGGTCGCCGTACCGTTGAAGGGTCACGGGCATGAGATGGACACACAACATTACACGTGAGTTTCCCACGATTCATACCATACACCAGTGGTTCCCAATCTTTTTTTACTGTCTCTTTTTCTTGGAATTTTCTTATTTTGATATAAAAAAATGTCATAATTATGCACAAGAACACATACTATACATAGACGATATAAACTTAGTAATGATTATTTATTAACACATTTAAAAAAAATAAACCAAACATTTTTATAATATAACACATGTATTTTATTCTTACTGCGAACTTATATACGTATTGTTTTGTGAACAACTTTTAATATTGTGGTTTAATTTCGCCTCGTCCCTTTGGAATTACTGTGGTATTAGACGCCCTGTTTGGGAACCACTGCCTTTCAACTATGTTGACTCTAGTGACGCCTTTATCGACTGATTTGAAGCACAGCTGAGCTCTTGACTGTCGCAGCACTTCGGGCATTTGTAACTAGGTGACGACGAGTGGTGTAAGTTTTCACACATACTAAATGAGTTAGTGACACGTCACATAACCAATACAAACTTAAATCAGAGTAATATTAAGGACTTGTCTCAAATAAGTACCCATTTTATTTGAATTCTTTATCAAATTGAAGTCCCCCCGATAGTAAATCATAAATATCATTTATCAGTACTTACATGTATATATTATACAATACCTATATAATAGTAATCAGCAAGTTTTTCGGCAACGCGCGCCACATGGCTACATGAAGTTAAAACAGGCCGCATTTGGAAGTAGCCTTTGATATTTGACGGGAAAAACGGTCCTCAAGAATATTATGCGGCGAAAAAAAAATTGTCTCTTCTGATATTTTGTCACCAAGAAGTTATAGTTCATGGGTCGCAAGGAGAAGTTCCAGGAAGACCCGCAGGCCGCAGATTACAGATAGGATTGAAGACTTTACCTAATGATGTTTGCTACTTCTTAGGCTAATATTACAATGATATACGTGTCTCTTATAAAACATTTGTCAAATCAGTACTCAACAGGATCCGATGTACAACGTAAACATAGATAAAAGAGTGATTACACCGAAATCGAACCATGAAGAACACCATCCACCTTTAAATATACATATTACCTTTTCAAATAACAATAAGAAACTTACCAGCATCGCCGCGGTTTGCTTATTACATTAAAGATAGTAAATGTATATCTTTCTTTAATAAATATAAAATCCTTAT
The DNA here is from genome assembly GCA_018249915.1 of Cecropterus dorantes dorantes. Classification (NCBI taxonomy): domain Eukaryota; kingdom Metazoa; phylum Arthropoda; class Insecta; order Lepidoptera; family Hesperiidae; genus Cecropterus; species Cecropterus dorantes. The sequence continues at coordinate 3,027 of DWLI01000126.1, forward strand.
AAAGAAAACAAGAGAGAACATTTAAAAACTTGAAACACATTTCAAGAAAACCCTAATTACATTTTAAGACTTTCAATTGAGTCCTGCAAAAATGAACAGTTAGTTCTTTGTTCTTCTCAGTTCTCTCGTGGAAAATAATAGGCAAGAGGCTTATTAGAATAATTGAAAGCTCCATTCTGCGCTAATTGGAGTGAAGTGGAATGGTTTTCAATCTCCAACTACCAATTAGGGGATCGATTACTTCTGTTGGTAATTGTAGGACAATTGCTTTTCTTCACTAATGGTTCCGGGTTCGATTTCCGTTGAGAGAAATATTGGCGAGCTTGAAGCTTACTCGTTGGGAGACTTTGTAGCTTTCGTTGATATGAGCATATATGCAATATTTCAAGGAATTTAAGGATGAAGCAGGTTATGCCGAGATCTCATCGAACCTTCAGTAAGTTATAGGAACTAATATTATGAACCTCATTTTTATTTGTTTTGTACATTTCACTTTTTTCAACTTACTATTATTATCCAAATAAAGTGGATCCAGGAATTATGATTCTAGTAAGTAAGATGGCGATTTCTGACTTTTAAAGCAAAAGTAACGAAATTCTAATAATGTGTTTTCGAATTGAACCTAGACCACCAGAGCAGGCCACAATTAATCAACGGGATGTCTTTCCTCTTCTAAATTTTACGTTATCAGTCATTCGTTTTATTTATAGTTATTTGAATAGTATATTTACAATCAAAGTTTAATCTATCTAAATGAGACCGCCTTACAATCATATCTCCTTTATAACGAGTCACAGTTCTGTTTCTAAGTAGAATTTATTATAGCTAGTATCTATCTTGATTGGTTACATTTCGAAATACCGCGATTAGACACGGAAACGTTCGTTGGCGAATGCGAAGCGATTAATCAGGTTTTTTTTGATATCGATATCGTTCAGCCCGTTGCAAAATCCAAGTTTTATTAAGGTTTCAGATTGTTTATGAGAGGTCGCTGGCCTAACAGTCCCTATTTCTAACGCCCACTGGCTGGCACTACACTAGCATTATCCAGTTATCATATTTTGCATTTCATGCACTTGATGTGCTATAAAGTACAATAGGTTGTATCGTCTAACGGTAAGAATTTCTTCAAATTTACGTTAATGGTTTAGTTTTTAGCTTGAGACAGTTGAGGTGTTATATGAATATTCGTTAAATGTATCAAGGATATTGTTGTGTTTTGAAAATACTGTTAGAAATTTTTATAAACCAAATATATTAAAACTAAGTTTTCTTATTGTATAATGGTTTAAAATGCATACTACTTACAGGGATAATTAATTTTGTTATACCACGCTGGGCATACACTTACCCATAGTACTCAAATACCCAATCGTATTTTTGAAGTTGCAAATGGGCCTGCACTCCATATGATGGTAAGTGGTCTCTTCCGCCCTTGGACATATATAACTAACTTCCTATAGGTCATGATGTCTATCTGAAGTTCATCACAGATGCGTTGAGACTCCTGAGAACTAAGGTGGTCGCCTCAATAAGTCAATCGAACTTAAACTAAACCAGATTTTTTTACTTAGATTGAAATATTTGCTTGGCTGGGCATTGATTCCTATTCTTGTCAAACCGATATGGTAACCGCTACGCTACAGGGTCCGTAACATAACTTTTAATTTTGATCACCGTTAGCCGGTATACATAGAGTTACAACATCACTACGAACGACTATAACTGCACCAAATGCAGTTTCATACACGAATGCGAAGTACAAGTATCGCCGCGGGACACGGCTACATTTCGCACAAAATTGCACTCCGCTAGTGTTGCACTGCGCTCTTTGTTGTACCGGATCAGTTTTTCGCAACTTTAAATCCATTGCAAATAGTTCGGATTGTTATTGTCGTTTTAAACGTTTTAAAGTATTTGCAAAGCGAACATTGAAACTCTTTTGCTACGCTCTCGTTGTTTTGGTAAGTTCTAATCGGACTGTAAAAATACTTATTAAAAGTCCTCTAAAAATGGCGTTTTTTTTTCAACTTTCAATGACCCTTAACTAAATGGTTAAATATTTCTTAACAGATAAAGTTTTTTTTTGTAGTAGTAAGTCGGTCATTTTTGTTTTTATATAAGTAATTTAACAACGAAATTACAGTCACTAGCAAAGTGTTTGTTCTTAGTCTTATTCGCGTGACTATATTCAAACAGGGGTCGAATCTTATTTAAAAATGCTAAATAGTGTATAGTGTTATTATAGGACAGCGTTTGTCAAATTTTGTAGCGAGTTTAAGGGGTGTATGAAAACATCAGATACATGGTATAACCCTTCGTGGGTCGACTTAACCGACACCACCGCCATACCTTTTTCTGTTTTTTTTTTTTTGTAGGATCTAAGATCTATGTGCGGCAGTGGTCACTTACCACCACCAGCACTCGTTTGCTTCTGTTACATAAAACATTGGTTAATATCTCGTGTTTTTCTTTATATGAAGACAGCAATTATGAAGAGAACTGAGCATTGTTAGTTTGTTGCTATTTGTATTACACAAAAGCGAGTAATGCTACTAACCGAACTGTTACAGTTTTCCATCCCTACATAGCAATGGAGTAAGGAGAGCGCGGAGCAATGATTGCGGCGTTAACCGTTAAGACGGTAGTTCGCAGAAACGTCCGCATTACTTGACTCCACTTGCTATCTCGAACTTAGCCTGATTATATTAAAACGATTCCCGCTATTCTTACTGTGCGTTACTGCATAGTATTATTCTGATCGCTTCGGAATTGGTACTTAAGGCGGAATACTTCGAACGCTTACACTATATCGGTTTACCCACCGAATAGTTGCTTGGAATTAATACAGTACACAAAATAACAAATGGTATATGAATATCGGTTTAATTTCATATTATATAGTGCCTCAATGGATAAAAGTTGGACGATTTTTATGCAATCGCTGCACTACCTACTCGTATTTTGTTAAACGCCGTGTCGCACATGACGGCATATGGCTACGTTGGAAATTTATTTCGTACAAAATTGGAGTTTTTTGACGTGAGATATTTGGACTATATTTTATCAAATAAAATCAATAGTACTCGTGTAGACTAGAGAAAAAATATTTTGATAGAAGTTCTAATGACGACACGCGTGGCTGATTTCCTATTGTACTGATTTGTTTCAGAATGCTGGATTCTAACCTGGTCCGATAACTAACTATACTATTAATTTAAATTTCTGTTCTGTTCGTTTTATGTGTACGCTTGATATTTACAACGAAATATTTATGGAATATTATTGAGGGAGTTTGATTGTAGTCTCATATTACTTTCTAATGTAGTTTCGGTGACCATATAAAACAGATAGACCCGAACAGAAAACCCCTCGTATGTTTCCTGTGTAAGTCTTTCCGCATGCTTGTCGAGAATTGTGTAGGCCGTTCGAAGGGCCGGTGCATAAACAGCTGAGATAAGTGAACGAATCGAATAAATACTCAGTGGTTCTCAATTACAAGTGGCGCAGTTAAATCAGGTTTTCATCGCGCGCCTTATTAACGGTCAGATTGCTATACTGCTTTATTACTGACGTGCAAAATAAACTATCCAATCTATGAATCGCAAATCGTGATCACCCATGAACGTCTGATTGGCGTGCTTTATTGGACCTTTAAGATGTTTATATAAATCAAATCATAAAATTATTTAATGTTATTTTAAGTAAAGGGCACATATTTTGTACATATGTTTATGTTATTGAAAATAGCATTTTTATGAGTATGTATTGATGGAAATGTTATATAAAACATACCGTTCTAATTGTGAATCATATTGTGAAGTTAATATTACACCCTACTGTTTCAAAAAAATTCAAAATTCAATTTTGTTGTTATTTTTGATTATTACATTTGATATGACATTTCTTTGTTTTTCTGACGTTACCAAGAATAAGAAAATTTTCTCATGCAATTTCTTATTACCTTAATAAAAATATGAGAAGGAGAAAGCTTCTTACGACGTAAAACATCAGCTAAATCAGACCTGCGAGGCGGAGGACGGTGCAGGCGAGTCATAATAAACGAAAGATTAAAATGAGATGATAAGAAACGAATAAGAAATTTGCCGAAAAAACTTAGTAACCTACCTATTATGAGGCGGTAATTTTACAAGGGATTCCTCGGTTCGATATGGGGCCAATCATTACCCAGCCGAGGCATGCTCTCGGTGCATCGAGTCGGGTTTTTGCAAGATCTACGAAGATATCCGTGGGCTTAAATATGCGGCGAGGTCTGTAAGCGGATCAATGCGCGCACAGGTATTTCGAAATTCATCCCATCTCGCTTTATTTCGCTTTTGATTGAGCGTCCGCCGTCTGAAACGTGTTAACGACGGCTCTTATTAAAAAATCTACCTCTAAAAAATCATTTTATATTTTTCAAGACGTCTAAGACGTTCTACGTGGATTCCAATTGGATTTTATTCTGTTACGTGTTTTGTACATTCTTTCGTCTTGAGTAAAAGTCTTAGTTACTTTATTGTTCCGTGCATCGCGTCGGGTTGGCTCGTTAACGCGACCTTTCGGTTATTTATTATATCCTCCTCAGAAAATACAATTTCCAATTCGAATACTAATAAATTTAAGGCTGTGCATACATTGGTATCCCCTTAAAATGATTGCGCGTTCGTAATTGCTTATCAGTTTCTAAACGAAAGTACATTACACGCAAAGAATAAATAAAAATCTCAGTCAGCGCTCACGCTGTCGGTGAGTCGCTCTCGAAACTATTTTCTATTGAATTTATTGGCCTCAAGTGAGGTTTTACGCGATACTAAAGAGTATTAAAAGTCTTATTTTATGCATTCGAATACTTTCCGTTCGTAATTCCTTCGACAGTTTAATGTAAACACTCGGAGTCGCGATTGTTAAGGGAAGAACAATTCAGACGATACAAGATAAAAGCGAAGGCGTGAAATAAATTTATTTATAACTGGCAACCAATTGGTACTTAATTGGCGTGTCAGTGAAGAAACGCCGAGACCTCAGCGGCTTTGTGAATGGAAATGATGTAGGTATATTTGAGAGATTTTCCTATGAATAATGAGGCTGGCAGGGGCACGCCAATTCGTCTCAAACAAGACTGTTGGTGGCGGACTGGTAGCAAAAAATTTAATCATTGGCAAATATGCAGCACTATTATAGGTCTCTCCAATTTTATTTCGTTTTGTGTGATGATATTGGATTTGTATTTTAAAACGCTTGTATACGTTCCTCTTGAATTAATTGAATATTTGTGTTTAAGCTATGCCAATTTTTTATCAACTTCGCGCGTCGGTAGATCATTATCCATCGAATATGAGTTCAATTTTAAATCGATATTTAATATTTAATATTTAGCATTTAAAAATGCTTGTATACTCGTAAGTTTCTCTTTAATTAATTGAATACTCGTATTTAAGCAATTAATTTTTTATCACCTTCACGCATCGGTACATCATAGTCCATCAAATATGAATTTAATTTCAAGTTGATATTTAATATTTAGCATTTAAAAACGCTAATATAAGTTTCTCCTGAATTAATTGACTACTCGTATTTAAGCTACTCATTTTGTTATCAATTTAACGCATCTGTAGGACATGGACCATCAAATATGAATTAAATTCTGTGTGTTATGTTTAATGTTGGTATATAAATCGACAGAGTAATGACTGAATGGCGCTAGTTATTCCATACTGAAATATTTATATAGTTACGTGCTTATTGCTTCAGCTTGTTTTTGAAAAATAAGCATTCCTACAGAAAACAAAACAATCACATATATTGCATTTGCCATGATCTTTATTTTTATTTATGTACTCATAATTTACCATTCTCACGAGCTGTTATCACATAAATGATATATAGAACATCTGTAATAGCTACGAGGGAAATAAATTTACTTTGTAATCACAATATCATCGGGTTGTACTCGTTTGTTCTCAAGCCATCCATATTAATATAACATGCAGTTATGAATCAGCCGCATCAAAATACCAGAACTATTAGTGTTAACATGCGCTAACACGATGTACAAACAAATATATTTTTATATAAATTGTTTGGAGAAAATATACATTTAGGACGTATTAAAAATTATCTGAGTTTACTACGTGTGTAACTTCTGTGCGAAAATCTTGAAGATTAATCAGAGACTATTAGACCACATTTATAATATCAAGAAGTCAAAAGCATGCATTCCGTCGTGAGTATGATGTACCGAGGTATGGTATAGTATACCGAGATACTGTAATACTTAATAGAAGAAAATCTCTTAACAATATAACATTAGCAATATAAAATTTAGTAATTTAGTAGAAACATAAATTAAGCAAACGTAAATAAAAATTATGACCTTCGACTCTTTAACCCTAATGATGCAGGAGTACTAGATGCCTAAACCGTAGGCGTTAGCCATTCGGCGCTCATATAGGACATAGTTTCGTTGTCGTGATCCAGTGACAAATTTTGAGCGAAGACTTTGGGATTATACAGTACTGTATATGAAATAAACTTATTATACTGTGTATTTTCTAAAGCAACATTTATATTTAAATTATTTTTTACTTTTTGTTGCAAAGAAATCGGTGTTATTATTTGTTTTTTTTTGCTAATGCTTTGTTTACAAATAGTTCGATTATTTGCATTACAGTTATCCGATATAACAAGGCTTATCAATTATTCTATGTTATTGATCACATAGGGCCCACTTCAAGTAATTCACCGATATCGAGTAAAAAAAATGCTGTCTAATTCGTTTAAAAAATATTTATATGTTATATTTTGATACACAACGGGACTTAATCGTATTACTTGCATGCATTAATAACTATTCTAAAAATATGTATTTTAATTAAAAAGCAAATAGACTTAGATACATGATCTTAGACTATTAATATGAGTTGGATTGCATGCTTGTTTATTACTTCTATTATATAAAAATAATCAAAACGCCATCGCATAGTTGTAATATATCATGTTACGTAACTAGGAGCATGTCGCTCGTTAAGGCTGTATTGCAAAATTTAACGACATGTAAGTAGATTACTTCCCATATTGATATTGCTTCACATCTGTCCGCGAATAGGTGCGAGCATCGCGTGTGGTGAGCAGATATCGCTTGATATACGGTCTTCTTAATCACGGTCTCGTTTGTTAGAGATTTATGCCTCACCTGTTGCGCCAATTATTTACATTCGGAAGTCATTCCTCTCGGACCCGGATCGGTTCATTAATGAGTTAGATTGCACGAGCCGCGATGATGTTCGTCGTTTGCATAAGTATTTTGAAGGGCCTAACTTTGTCGCCCGACCGAGATTGTCTTTGCATTTCCAATTTTGAAACGAACTAACTTTCCGTACCTGCCTAATTTATAAAATTGGCCCTTTCTTTACGACTCCACATATTTTTATAACGCAACGCATACTACGGAATTCTCATGAGAATTTTCCACCGATTTCCATAATCTTGTAATCGGTTCGAATTAATCATATTTCTATCATTAATCTCGCGGTTGCGCTTAATGAATGCTAAAGGTGATAAAATTTGAATAAATATGATGTATAGAGAATTAGTGAAAAGGTGTGAACCCGTGTCCGCGCTGTCGCAACGTAACATATTATCGACATCTATAAGACAAAACGACTACACGCCTTTTAATCAAAAAATATTGCAGGTAACATTGCTTTTTGTAGTGATACCTCGATAAAAAATTGATAGGGGCAAATGCCTTTGACTGCTTTTATGGCCGTATACAAACCTAGATGATTAATACCGGTTCTGCCACATGATATTTACACTACTCGGCGTTGTGAAAATATCGTTGCTATTTTTTTAAACGTCGGCGTAAAACTCGAAACCTGCTATTAGGGTAAGTATCGAGTTGGGAATGCCGATAATTTGGTGATTGAGCCCCTTGAGTCCGTACGAGTCGGTGTCGGCACCTGTCGTGTGAAGTAATGCGATGTACTTAAAACTTGCATGAAGTATTTGCCTTAAGTAAATAAATGCTACTTGCCCGTGAGATTGTATAAATACGAATATTTTTGTGAAACGCCCGAAGAAGATTCGTATTTAACATAAATATTTTCTTAGTATTTCACAATTTGACGTTACTTGACGCCCGAAATATCGTGTGATATTTTCACAAGGAACTGATTTCAGTAATCGACGATTGGGTAAAATGAGGTAAAATTTGGTAATAAACAATTTGCAAAGGGAGATAGTAGTACTAATTATATTATGATTTGCAATAGAGCGAAAAGTGATCCAATGTACGTTTCGTAAGTAAGGGGTCCGAAACCACAGTGCTAACAAAAACTACATACATTTGAAAAAAATAAATATTCAGCGTATAGATTTTATATACATATATTTTCAAGGCCAAAAGAACTACTTAATACGGGAACTTCATTTTCGTTGACTAGTTACTTACTAAGTTCATCGTAGTTGTTACCCGCGATTTCATAGTAACACATTATAATAATTGATGAACATACATTTATTATCTATTAAACCTTCTTTGGGGTTAATTCATATTTTCATAATAAAATGATCACATTGTCCAAACTATATGAGCCTAACTTTAGTCGCGTAGACTGCGACGATTTATCAATACTGTCTTTTTGCTATTTAAATAAAAAGTACCAAACACACAAGCGAAATTTGAGGCTTAATGAAGCATCATGTTACTCAGACGAAATCGCATGAGAGTATGTGCGATAACATAAAACAGATTTCAATTTTACGTTCTCAACATAAAACTTTAATTAGATATGTATCGGAGCGTCCTTTAAGATTCTTAACTCGATCATTCGAGTCTCGAATAGCCTGGGTAATGGACTTAACTATTAGAATTGCTTAGATAACTACTAGTAGGGAAGCTTTAGTTTTTTACTCATAGTAATTCGATCCATGCAGTATTGTTGTGTATATTAAACTGTGCTATGCGGTTTCAGCCGCTACTAAATAATAAAAAAAAAAACAAACAAACATAGCGTGATGTTATATAGCCTATAGCCTTTCTCAATAAATGGACTATTCAATACAAATAAGAAATTTTAAATTCGAACCAGTAGTTCGAACCATTAGCCCGTTCAACCAAATAAACTCTACTGCTTTATAATATTAGTATAGATAGAACGAATGTTCGATCGGGGTGGTACCACGGCATATCTATTTCTATCATAAAGCAGTTTCTGCGTTTTGGTGGAAGCAGTGATTGCTGGCTAACTTTTATATGAGGCGACTATCTTAATCCTTGGGAGTAGCATCGCATCTGTGAATGATTTCGATAGAATCTTGTTCTACCAATGTACCACGAGCTGCAAGCATATTTGCTTCTTCATACTTATCAAAAAATATATTTACTATTGAGTATTTTTTCTATATTCGGATTCTTGTAGGACGAGGACTGGTTTTTTATGTTTATGGGTTATATTGATCATTGATTGCCCATAGTACATTTATTACTTAAAAAATGATTTATGAAATTATCGACGCGTTAAAAGAGTGGAAAACTAGTTATAGTGAGAAAGTTCAAAGCTTCGTTGAATAGGCACTCCCGAATGCCTATTCAAAAGTTCGCTAACTTAGAATGTAGAGCAGTTTTCACGGAAAACTTTAAAATATTTCGCTCTTTGGGCGTTTCGTCGACTGTTTGAGTGTACTTTTCATTCACTGTTTTGATCATTTTAGGGTTCATGTAATTTGCTATGCTTTGTATCGCGACATTATCGTAAGAATCAATCACGTATACGGTATTTACTTTAAAATAAACTGAAGATCCAAAAGTTAGCGAGATGTTAGAATTATTTTTATCGTGAAGAAGTTTCTGTGTTTCGGTTAAAGGATTAGTTTGAAGCACACTTTCACATGACGCTCTTTGGCTCCTACAATTTTATATGAAAAAAAAAAACAGATGAGTAAACAGTTCAACTGATAATGTATGCTGTCCTTGGACATCTGTAATTAGCCATACATAGGATTACCAACTTAAGAACCAACTTAAGTTCATTCAGAAAAGTGTCGCTGCCCCTGAGGACTGTTCTAATGCTTTATATTCGTATGTGGTAGGGTTGCCAGATGGCATCCAAATGGAGGACAAGTCCTCCTTTCCTATCGTTTGTCCTCTCGTCAGCTCTAACCTAGTTAAAGTTCTTCTTTTTGCACTGATCACTACTCCATGGAGCAACAGCGACAAAATGTGCCGCCAGTTAAATATCTAATGACATTACATTTTTAAGATTTTTATAATTTTTTGTTGAAATGACAATAATTTCTCGCTAAACTTGGCAGCTCAGCTAAATGCGTAACATAAAATAAATAGTACATATAAAATCATTTAATTTTAAGTGTCCTCCTTTTACAAAATATCCTTCTTTTCATATCCATCTGCCCTCTTCTATCAAATTATCATCTGGCAACCCTGTTAACGAGAGACGCATTACTATATAATTAGACGATTACGTATGTGGCTTGGGCACTAGTATTTTATAAATAAAATGTTAATCGTTCAAACAAATGTTTTTTTTAGTTGATGTAAAAGAATTAGTAATTTTTGTAGTTCTAGACCGTTATAATCAGCGTAATTATGGGTTGATATTTATTGTTTATTGAAAACAAACCGTAAGTATGGCAAAAAAGCATAATAACGGATCATTTTTGTATGTATGTTTTGTCTAATGTATTAACTATAATTGTAATTGTAAGTTTTGTTTTGAACTGAACATTGAACCAACCAATCCGCGGCATAATTTCTGCGTGCCGTTATACAGTCTCCGCCTTCCATTTGAGGAAAGCGTGTAAAAAATGGTTTCGGTCGGACATTATGTTGTATGGCAACAACCAATGGACTTTTGATGTAAATGTGTGACTTACCGAAAATAATTATTAAGACTAGTAGCAAATGAAGAGTTCCACCATCGACTCTCTGCCTTTATCATCAGATCAGCTATAATATACGAAATTATTGTATTATCATGTGAACTATATACTCATACAAAATTTCATTTCGTTAAAATAAGTGTCTTACACTTAATTTAAAATTAGCTCATTAGATTGAATTAAAGTGAGTTTATAAAGTGTGTAAATAGACAAATAAATAGCAATCAATTAGAAGAAAATAGGAGTTGACTTCAGCATTTGACAGCCTTTCCAATCCTACGGTCAACGCCTCTCACTCACCAAATTGTATATGTATGTGCCAAAAAATTCCTTAAATTTGAGTAGAGTCCTTATTTGTTTTTTTTTTATTGTATTAATACGGAATAGGTATATTGTTGCAGCTACGTAATAGCTATACTTAGTTTTTATTTTAAGAGACATTCTAGCAATACATTTCTAAACAATATTACTTCGCTGCAAATCTTAAAACATTGTTATAGTACGTTCAAATAACGGCCAATTTCCCTTGATAATCGCCGTTACAAACATATTATACAAGTACTGCCCCTCGGGGAAAAATTCCGAAGAAATATAGACCAACTTTGATGTTTCGACAAGCATTATCGTCAGATGTAAGCGTGAACATTATGATTTGAAACAGTTAGTGACAAGGTTGTGGTATGATAGTTATAGATAAAATATATTATATTTTACGAGTAAATAAGAAAATAATATACACATCGATCGCATTGTAATTTCAGTCTGGTATAACAGTTTTAACAAGTGGTTCATCTAAGTATAGCATTGTCTGAATAGTCCAAACTAACTGAGATTTGTATTAGCTTCTAAGTATTATCAAGTGACGGGCCAAATATTTTGTAGACATAATTTTATTCTGAAAATTCCTATTTTTAATTATTTTTACACATTAATTTAAATACAACTTACTTTATAATACTACTATTTCTCTTATTTGAATAAGAATTTTGCTCAGTAAGAGTTAATTCTTCAAGAAAAAAATTCGGAACTTGACAAATGTCGGAATTCAGGTCGTGGAAAAATAAGTAGTATTTTTATACAACAAACAATATCTAGAAACTTCATAGTGTGCGTTAGGACGACCGCCTTACCTTGTAATCTTATATCGCAGTTAATTATAACTCTCGATCGGAAGTTACCGTTTATTCGTTTGAGGAGTAAATGTAGATATCGGTCGGGCGATAATTGGTACGTGTCGAAAACGACTCAGCGCCATAGTTAGCACCTCGCACTCGTTGTTTACCCGTGATTCGCTTATCCTGTTACAGTTGTTTTGTTTCACCCAACAAACCCGATAAATCTTTATGACTGAGATGATAAGAGTAAAAATTGATTAAACCACGAGTTCCCGCGAACCACTTATCCAGTTTGTGATGTAATTTCACGAAGTCCCGTCATGTGATTTTTATCAGCAGAGCGAGAAGGTTGAAGATTGGGAGATTTCTGAGTCCTCGTGATTCGTTTATTTTGTTTGCAATAACATCGCCCGTTGACGAACAAACACGAATTAAGTGTATTTTAGTAAGACAGCTGTTCGATGGATCTTTGTTTTTCGACAAAAATAGAAGAAAATATCGTAATCACCTCAGTGTGCTTCGAAATGGTGATGTTTTTAACGCCTCCCACGATTACTTTTTGTCGTTCGGTAAACAAGCTTTCCAAAAATAACATTAATCTATAAAAAAGTTATTTTGGCTATAACTCAGTAATTTTAAAGAACAGATGATAGAACAATTCAAACGTAATCTAAATTTTTAGCAGTACCTATTGGCTAGTAAAATTAAGTGTATAAAATAGCATCCAAAATATTTTTTCTTAATTTAAATTACTGTTGACAATTCATTAAAAATTCATAAACGCTGAGTAAAACGTACAAACCGACATGGACATTATCTTTCACCTATATACATAATAGTGCGTTGCCTAAGGCGTATACTCTGTTATTTTCTGTTAATATTCTGTCCTGTTAATGTTAGTACAAGTAAATTTAAGTATGGTAAACATTTAAGATGAGACATTGTTTAACGCATTTAAAGTTTTTTTTTCACAATGCTTTTGCAAGTAAAAAAAAGTTAGAGGTCATACTGATCGCTGTCACGGGAAAACTGCAGTATACTAATTGTAATACTTACTAAAACGGTTATTCAGAATATCTCGCAATATGCACATGTGTACATTTTTTAATACAAAAAGAAATGTTCCAGATTGGTCATCAGATTTCTCATTGGCGACTCACGGTATAACACCGTGCACCGGCCGCTCGGTCGTGATTTATCTGCGCGCATCTCCGACCTGCGAACAGCTCGTTTATTGCCCGCTCGTTATTTATAATTTATTTTTAACGGTCACCGATTTGTTGCCTCACTATATTATGCTATGTCTACGTTACGTTGGATCTCTCAAGGCGGTGCCTCGTTATTGCCGAATTAGATGAGAGATTTTGCGGTTAACTTTTATTGGTGTTGGCGATGTTTGTTATACTTTGGAATAGATAGAAAAATATTGTTTGTTGTCATATTCTTAGAAACTCATTTAAAAATATGTTTTGAAATTGGTTTCTAAGGTTTTAAAACATGTTATGAAATTGATTTCTAAGAATAAATTTGAAATGGAACGAAATAAGTGTTTCGTTCCGATCCGGTGGTATGGCAAGACAGACAATGTCTTAACTGTCAATTTATAAGTGGCTCTATGGGCACAAGAAAAAATAGTTTAATAAAGGAGATAATTTTATAAAGTAAAAGAAAGAACGAAATATATTTTATGAATTTATTATCCGACATCACAGCACCGTAATGACTATATAGATAATAAAAAAAAGAAACATAAACGTATGTGCAATCCAGATACGGCACGAGTGTAACTTAATAATTATTATTTGGCATATAAAAATTTTTTACACATCCTACGAAGTAAAATCATTAGCGTGATTCAGAAAGGGGTTTTAATAGAGTTTCAAATTACAACGATTCCAAAGAAATTTCTAACAAAAAAGGCTATAACTTCGGAAATAAAAAAGTTTTAAGTATAATCTAAAGAAAAGTTAAGTAAGTAGTATGTAGTTACGTCTAGTAAATGTGCCTCTAGGACAGTCTACGTAAGCATAACTTCGGGTTGTACTCGTATGTTTATTTAGTTCATACGCTATACATCTATGTTCATTACTAGCTTCTTCTCGTGGTCGTGGTTCCGTGTGCTTCGGTAACGTTTACGACGGTGAAGAGTATTATATGTATTAATAAAGGCCATAAATTATCTGTGTTCCATATATAATATATTATTATGATGTCTAGTCATAATATTGGTATGGGTCAACGGTTTCTCCCCGCCACCGCAGTTTCGCCGTGACCACGATCCATGTAAGTGGGTGGAAATATCGGCAAAAAGAAATTAAATCAAAATGTCGTGAGTATCTATAACATATTACAATGTATCTGTGTCCCAAGCTTCAGCAAGTAACGTTGTCAGGAAAAAATAAAAAACATACATACATCATACATAAACTTTCGCTTATAATATTATTAAGATAAGAAGGAAGATATAATTATCCCACAATTTACCATCAGTGGAACAGAATATTATTTCCGCGTTTTTCCGAAATTATTTTGTTGCTAAACAACCATTGACCTAAATTCTGTTCTGCTCTTAAATAACAATATCATTACAACACTCCCAAAGGAATCCGTTGGCCGAACGATTGACGCTTGGGTTAATTAATAGAACGGGATCAACGAGGTCATTATACGAATTGCTGAGCGTTTGTCATCATATTATTGTTTTAGCTTCTATAATGCAACTGCATAATCTCTTGTAAATGTGAAGTGTACAATTTAAGTACATATATGCTTGGCTTTTTTATATTTGTTGATAAATTTGTAACTAAATGTTCTATGAGAACTATACGAGTACAATCGTAGTAATAATATTAGTAGATAGTGGAAATACGAGAATGGTACCATAATTTACAATTGGATATAACTACTTCGCATAAAATTGCAATGTTCCGCCCGCCTAATGTAATTTCAATTTTATCTCGCTTAGAAAAAAAATCATAACAATTAAATTTTTACACATTAGATCTTATGAAACCTATCGACATAGGCCGTGATAAATGTCCGTTTAAACGAGTACTTCTAATATTGAAATATAATCAAGTAACATAACCCCAACAATAGCATTAACATTGCCAGTCTAAGCAACAGGAAGATAAAAGGTTCAACTTTAGTGGTTTAGTATTGAGTTATACTTGTGTCACCGTTTAGTAGACATTATGGCTCTATGTAGCCCGCCCTAGCGGGCAATATGACTTAATCGATACTTGAACAAGGAACCATTGCATTATTATTTCGCCCACGTGGTCGTCATCGTCTCGAATGATAGGGCAATAAGTTCCGTACATTTGACACTAATAGCCACTTTGCTCAAATACATTACCCTATGCATTTGTTAAGACAAACATCCTGATTGACTGCGGTGCCTAATGGCTAGCTCTCATAAGTTTGTGAATGAAATATTTGCGATAAGTCCCTTGGACGATAAGAAAGTTAAGTAGATAACGCGAACTAGAATGTGCAAATCGAATTACGGATTTTTTCAATCGAATCACGAATAGTATTTTACTTATTAGGAGAGACAAATTACTGCTATTGTGGATAAGATGATGAAGTACAATGATTAAACGCCTCAAAGTATTTGATTTTATAAAATTCTAATCTGATTGTGATGTCAAACAATACGAAAATATAAAAATAAACCATAAACCATTTCTATCAGTGTCCACTATTTTTCTGACCATACACTAAGGTCGACAAAAAACGAGTTGATGGTCAATCCAATGCTTAGTTAACAACATCTTGCTATGCTTTTCAAACCTACACAAGATGACATTGTATCTAATAACGTGTTATATACGATCAGCTGTATAGAAAGTGAGTAAATTATAAGAAAATTACGGTTTTTAATTGAGTATGGGTCTGTTATTGCCGCGTATTTGAATATACCTCATTACAAAGTTGTGAAGTCAGATATTTTTCAATTTTACGAAACATAATGCCCCGAGGATGTCGGCCATAATATACGGGAATCGTCATATCGAGGCAAGTATTAAAGCGGTTCACAGCTGGAACGGTGAGACGGTTATTATTTATTATTTACGTTTCTGCGGACATTGAAATGATTATCTAGCAATCAGCCCCGGGCCGTGGCTAGTTAATAAGGCTACTTAACCGTCTATCCTCCGTGGCGTCGCTTGCGTGCGTTTAATATGTATCTGCAATTTTCATAACCTCCGCATATACAAGTTGACACGTTGGGTCGCAGCACACGCATAACTTGTTGAAAAAAGTACGTACTACTTGACCAAGCTAACTAGACGAACGGAAGGAATGCGGTTTCCCTCCCCGGTCCCGCCTCACGCCCTGCTCTCGCCCTAGTACCGTTCGCACCTAAACTCTCTAATCTGTTTTGATTTAGATAATAAAATAAATGAGCAAATATTAATTTGTTGTACTCATTAGTTTTTGTTATAATTTTAACCATAATAAGTAAAAAAAGCGTTGTTTAAGTATGAATATATATATAAATTATTAAGACGGAAATTTATTAAAATTCACATTTCATTGAAATCAACATTTAAAAAAAAACATTATAGCTACTTTATTTGTCATCAGTACTCGCGAGCTTGCGAGTGACGACACGTTTGATATTCGTCTAGTTAGCTTGGTCGACTTATATGTGCAATCGCCCTACCGTACCTATGTGTGTGATAATAGTGTAGCCTGTTGTTATACAATAGAAATTTTGTTTAAAATGACCGATGTGCTTCTTATCGTTGTTCTTAAAGTTGGTAGAACTTCCTATATAAGCATTTGTATGTTAACGAAAAACAAATCTGCTTACTTGAGTTTTAAACTCATTTACAATTTCGTAGCAGATACCTACAGTATATACAGAGGACTCTTAACTCCAGTTGGACTGCATGGCCGTTTGTCAATTTTGTAACATACAATTATGAACAACTTTAATTAAATTTGAGTTTATATAATTTCTTTTTAATGTCACCTGTGTGCCATTGCCGTATCCTAAGGACAGGTAATGGCACGGACAGCCGTAATGGTCTACGTTTCCGCCACACGTTTGATACAAGCGTTTTCGCATTGCATATTAGATAATGATCATGTAGAGCCTGATATTATACGAGTATATATTGGAAGTAATTTAAATTTTCTTTTTACAAAAAAAAAATACAAAATTAAAGAACAAAATTGGTTGATTGTTTTAACATTACTGTTTATTGACATCCCTAACTTTAGTTACGATTTAGGTTGTACGTTATTCGGTATTTTTCAACTTACAGAAGTTTTAATCTTGTGTGAAAACCATTAAGTTTTGAAGTATCAAGCTACGAAGATGTAGCCTTGTACGATAAAATAAGAGGAATTTCAAAAATACCACGCAATCATTTCACCCGCTTATCAACAACGACAAGTTCCGATCCAATTTTACACATCACTACCGGCTTCAGCTTTGAACAGCTACAATTGAGCGCGAACCGTTTGCGTTGCGTTAAATCGAAGCGTTCCGAATTCGGAGCCCATTTCTCAGTAATCCCCGACAATCTGTTAACACAGCCGATACGTTGATAATGAATGCGAACAAACATTTATGTATGCGTCGCTCTCGACGGAGCCGATCCTAGGGCACACGAGTCGCCCGGCCGCGAGCGATGTCAATGAATGATATAGTTTGGCTACATGATTTGACCGTCGATACACGCGGCAGATTTACAATGCGACCAGTAATTTATAGCGATGTTCGATCTAGATGTAATTTAATGTTGTTGGCGAACATAAATCAAGCTCATCCACCGCTCGCGTTGATATCCGCTGCTCTGGGAGACTTGTAAACCAGATAATGCCGTTGGACTCTATCGTGTCGAATGTATTTCGCCTAGAATTTTAATTGGGACGGTCGGTTAACGTTTAATGTTTGTTCACCAGGAAAACAGGATTCAGATATGCTACGACGTCTTTATTATCAGAATAAGTAGCTACCCGCAGCTTCACTTAGCTCCACCGATAGCATTACACGATAAATTAACGTATGTTTTAATTACTGCGTTATCGGCAGTGTGACGGGCCACTACTGTAAGGATTACCATGAACTTATAGGTTGGTTAAAAAAACGGGTAATTGCGTATAGTGCTTTATGAGACCCATTATTGTCCTCACCGACGATAAAAAAGTAAGTTTGTGTCCAATCATGGTGAAGTTGTCGACATTTAAGTTCTATAGGTGGTAGTGGTGACACTACGAAAAACACTTTTTTTCCTTTAACTTCATTAAAATAAACATTTCCATGTAAATGTTCAGATCTTAATATGTCCTAGACAATATAAGGTCGGCGTGTCGGCCTAAGAATAGCCGATGGATCAGTTTTTGTTACCTCATACCTTCGTGACCATAACTAGGGGAATGTTGGTATCCCATATCGGTTGTAACTAAACCGGTACCAATCGGCAGCTTCAACTCCCGTATAGGAATAATTAGCGATAACGCTTAATCGGGTAGCTTTCGCATATTAAGTGCGACCTTGAACAATCAATAGTGTCTACGGACCTGTATTTATACTGACTAGTTAATTGTTTTATGAATTTTTAACTTAATATTATTTACAATTGTCTAAACTGATAGCAACTAAATTGGTTCATAGAGAGAACTGAATTAAACAATTATTTTTTAAACAGTTAACAGTAATCATCAAATTTTAAAGGTCACAAGAGTATATTCCTCCACTATAGTACTCAAGTTATTCTTGAAATAATTTTTCATTGTAATTGTAGAATATTCTGGTATTATACACCACCTGACTTTAATAAGGATCATAGTAGGAATTAACAGGATCGTTTTAGTCATTGAATTACAAGTGTGTGTGTATTTATATTTTGTACTATTAATTCTATCGGGATTGATACATTTGATACATTAATAGAATATGTTACGGGTACTAATGATATTTCTTTTACATGGCTCATCGTCACGGCGAAACTGGGGCGGCGGGGGAAACCATTCACAAGCACTTGTGGTAGATTAATCTATCTACCCTACGTCTTATTCGTTTTACTCTTTTATCTGCCATATGACGATACAACACTAACGCACCTTACGCACCAAACTTTGGATTACTTGTGATTTACATAATTCGGCAAAAAGAAGTGAAATAATTGCATATGGTGAATACCTACACACATACATACACGTACATTATAAAATGAATTGGATATATGATGTATGATCTATAAATATTATGTATACCATTGTAAAAATTAAACAAAGAATGGTTATGGTAAATGTATATTTCATAACCCGTAACAAGCTTATGCGTTTGATTATGCACTGATATCGCTTTCAGTAAACAGATTTTGTGTTGAGATATTAGATTTTGCATTGCATGGGCTTGTTACAGACGGTACACCCAACTATAATGCTATCAGGCGCTGAATAGAGCCGGCGAAATGTCGTTAGCCTACCACAGTCGGTGTCATCCTATAAACGGCCAGAGTGCCTAAACAACGTTTTGAAGGTTTAATTAACTCTTACCATATTATGGAATACGTGAATAGAGGTATTTACGTTGTCAAATTATGTTTAGGGCGGTACGTTAAGCCGGCTCGATTAAATGTTTTTACTTACATATGAAGGAAATAAAAAGTTTTCAAACTGTCATCCGAAGAGGAGAATCACAATACATGTCGCGGAATCTAGATATTTTTAAGTATTGAATACAACGCTATTTGTTTACATAATTTGGATTTTTATTCGTTTATATCGTTCGTCTATTTTCGTGTAGCAAACCTTTTTGCAGGTTCTTAACAAACGTCTGTGCGTGCAGCTTGAAACGATCTTTATTTGTAGACTAAACAAAAACTAGATAAGCCATTTATACTTACCTAAATGGCGAATGACTTTAACCGATGTTATTAATGAAACGGGACTAGCAAAAAGTACCAGACGCTCATAAGGCCATAGCGACTCCTCGTTACATGCTTTGTTCCTTATATGGACGGTAACTTAATAATTAGTTTGCACTACATCAATTTCCTTCAGGCATTAACTGTATCGAAAGCGATGACTATCGGTTTCTAAACTTCACGTGTGTTACTGTTATCGTGTATGCGTATACGTTAAATTATATGTTGATACAGTTATTTTAAGATATGTAGACCATGTAACGGTGGTCTATATACTGGTATATGCATATACAATTAAATTTTAATTTGAAATTTCACAATTAAAAAAAAATACTTACTTAACTCCAACGCATTTGTAAAGACAACTCGCTTATATTTTTTAAATTTTACCTGGAAAAATTAACGACACCATAAGTTATTGCGCAAGAGGTTGTCATGTTGCTTATTATAAAAATATCTTAACGTTACGATTACGCATCCGGTAGTAACTCGTGCCCGCCCTGCCGAATCCCTATCGAGATAAACAGGCGAGCCACGTCTGTGGGCCACAGATTAAGAGTTTCTTTCACGTACAAAAAGAATTATTATTGGGCTCGCAGCGCCGAATATTATTTTTCTCGGAAAAAAGATAGATCGCTTAAGCGATTTTACGGGAAATTAATTTTGGCAGTGAGCGACAGGGCGCGGCGGTGCTCGCGATGATTTGTTGCGATCCGAGCACGCTCGTTACACTTCCCGATAATGACGCATACCATTTACTCAAAGGTAAAGCTAAGGCTGTAATTCAACTGCCTTATCGTCCAATTCGCGGTAACCATCGCCGCCTGATGTTTTCAACCGAAATTAAATGTGAATGTCGGGTTTAAATGCCCGTAAAAAGCATACTTTGCGCCGCAATAATGCTTAATATTTGCGATCTTATGATTTCTTTTAGATATTTCGGGCACCCAGTGCACAGGATGTAGGTAATATTTGCAAAAATTTAATGTTCTCATACAAGGTACATTCAGTGAGTACATTAAAATTTTACATTATAATATTATGTTATAAATGTACCTGTGTTTAGGGTTGAGCCCTATTATCGATATGAACGTTAGTATTATTGTATATTTTTGATTCGACTAACGTTTGTAATTTTTAAAACTACCCGAGATTTTGATTTGAAAGCGAGATAAATACAAAACAAAATAAATAATAAACTTTCAATTGGTTTCGTAGAATCAAAGGGTGAATAATGATATTCTCTAATTAGGCATCAGGTTATTAATCGAACAGTTCAATTACACAGGGCTAGCGCAGCGTGTGCAGACGCATTCCCGGTCCAGTTGTTACCGCGGCGGCTCCACCACGCCACAGCCACAATTAATCCACTGTAATGCGATACGAGCCCCCTGTCGTCGCACACGTAATGCATCGTGATTTACGCGCAACGAACACGCCGTTAATCTTATTACCACTTTCAATAACTTTATCATCCCGACTCTAGCCGCACACCAATATACACCTTACATATACTGCCCACGGACTAACACAAAAATAACCACCAGTAGGAAGCTTCCCACGAAATTTATTTTAGTCGACTTAACGATTGTGCCCGCTGTACCGAAAGCGGAAAGTTAATATGGCCGCTGCTCAAGTTCGATTAAACGGTTATAAAGGCGCGCCGAATCCGATACCACTTAGGGCTCCACTTAAAACGACTCCGTTTCCCTCTATGTTAGGCTAAGACCCTTTCCTATTAAGAGTATATCTGTTTCTAAACACCCAACTTAGTATTGTAATCGTTACGCATTTATGAAACACAATAGAGATTCGTGTCGTGTGAAATCAATTCTTATTCCGGCCGCAAGTGCTCGGGGCGATGGTGAATGCGATTGAAATTCGACATGTTATCCGTTTTAAGCGTTTCAATAATCGTATGTAAATGGTGATTCTGACGAAGAACAAAAAACTCATATTGTGAGGGATTCGTCCGTGAGATGGTAATTTGCATATATTTTCGTAATAACAACTTCCGTTCGCGCCGGCGGACGTGTCACGAGCCGAGCTTGCACCACAGTAGCACCAGACGCTTCCGTGCACTTTCAATCGGTCGCGTCTTGCGTAGAACTTGTGCCAGACGGACGTGTTACGTTTAACTATACTAATATTTATGTTCTTTCAGAAAATTTGTCGTGGTAGACATGTTTATATCATTTGCATATTACAACGAGTTTCATCGGAGATATTTTTGCGAGACAAATATACGTTACGGAAGTACGGAGGTGCGTGGAATTAATTATAGGAATACGAGTTTTATACTACGAATTGTCTCTATTACATTTTCTATTGCTTTTACGTTTATATACACAAACTGTGACGCGATCATTTTACCAAGCTTCCGTTGTCGGTCTGTCCGTGACTGTCACCGCCCAAAAAGACATGATTTTTTCACATACATATATTAAAAAAAAAGGTCAAAATAATGAGAGTGCCTATAAAAGTTACCAGTATTATTCGGCGTTTTTCAGTGTATGTATTAAATCGTTATAGTCATACATTTTAAGTCTATTAAATAACTGCTATGATAAAAAATAGTCTAAAAAAGTGCACCAATAGGCGAAAATTTGGTGCACCAGAACTGTCCATGTGCAAGTTGGTTAAGTATCGCACTCGGCCAATTATTATAAAATCGAAGTAGCACGTGATGTCGGCCATTGCCTTTTCTATACGCATTTGGAATCGATCTCAAGAAGAATTGAAGTCGTATATTATATATACTAGGCAACTGTTGCTACTTCCGATAGTTAAAAAGACCTTATTTATGTTTCTCAATTATGACATGCTTCATATCAAAACACACCATCCTTAAACACACATATATAAACACACACATACAGCTGTTTACATCAGTATACCTATCGGTGATGCCTTTGTAGTGAAACCACTAATGGTTACATCAGCTTCTTAAAATATTGTTTTTTTTTTTATTTATTTCATAAATTAAACGTTTCCTTCTCATAATTTGCATTTATTATTACAGTAATTCCGTTATACACGGCTGTGCATGTTTAAGTAAAATTCTCAAATGCATTGCTGCAGAGTGAAGTTTTGTTATCATGCTCGTAGAGGAAGCTTCCGTGCAATTTTAATGTCTTGCTCTTGGGCGGACCTCGTCCCCGAGTTCCATTTAACTGAGCGCGTCTTCTATATTCCGTGATAATGTTGCCGGTTCGTTTTTATAATGCGTTATAACAAGCCGGCGTATTATACGCTTCATCAATTATTCATACGCAAGTATCATTAGTTAGAAGATATTTTCAAAACCGAATGACCAACATTATAAAGTCCCAATATTTTTCATGTTGACTTCTTAACATCTTGAAATATCGACGTTGCCGTTAATTATTGCCAGCTTATGCGATTTACATGATATTAAATCGATGCGTTCCGGGTAAAATTCCTCGTAAGCTGTTATGTTTGATATGTTTCAATGTTTCTATGAGGCGAAAACCATTTGATTTCCCAAGATCTTATATAGACATTTTTATCGCTGTCGAATGAATATCAAATGACCGTCTGACCCCCGTCTATTGGATTTAGGTTCAGCATATTACTTCTTTTCTAGACAAGAATGCTGAAAGGGAATTGATTGAATGAGAACATGTTTTATTCAGTTCTATTGTACACGTGAAGAATGTAAAATATTAATGGGATTTTTTGACGATAAACCAGAAGTATCAAAAAAATACTCTCTATGTGTTATTCTAGTAACTGAACTTCAACTGAAACTAAACAAAAGTATTTTCTTTCCTAACATAATCTTAATGTTTACTTGCTAAAATAACTTTATTGTTTATTATTTTAATGTTAGCTTCGTTTGCGGCTCTGTCTGTGTATTGACCCGTTTTAAGTATGATGATAAGAAATGTTAGCTTTAATTTCCATAGATGAAAATCCATGGATATTCATTATTCTGTAGAGGTTTGTGTAATTCGTGATCAGAATTAGATCGTAAGGTACGGTGATTATTACTATTATTATTTATATTGGTTTGCGTTTGACCGCAATTGCGCTTGATGATACCAATTCACATTTGCCTTGAATATTCCATATAATGACTTAACAGTGCATTATATCAAAATGAACACACTATCGAATATGTTTGTAGTAAAGATATTACCTATAAGTCTCGATATTACAATGTTTTAGTAATTCGGCGCCACGCTGTCCCCGTCCCCGTGACGACGCGTGACTCCCGTGTACACACATTTGTATTCGGCCGCGGTCCCACCTGGGGTTCTTGTCGTTGAATGGAGATTATGCTTTATGACGCAATGAATTATGTAACACAGTTTTTAATTGAGCTCCAAAGACGATGATAAGTGTGTTAAACTCTTACGGAGCTCATGTGACCCGTGTTAAATTGTAATTTTACATGTAACTTTTCGTTCAGGAAAACATGTCACGCGTTGACTGCTAACCATTAATGTTTTATTCTTGGGCAGGTTCTCACGCCGCCTACTTAACGAAGGTCAGATGTATACTCCTGTCTACCTTGCTCTAACAGTGATTATTGGGAGTCAATAATAGAATATCGTTCTTTGAGAAATAACTTTGGTGACATGACAGGACATTAATTCTAATGTTTTAAAAACATTTTAGGGCCTTTGAAATTTTTTTATCTATTTTTTAACATATATATATATAATCTTTAAAAATTGGTTTTCATGTTTTCTTGTAATGTGATTTTGTAAGGTGGTACATATCAGCGCTATACGTATTTCATTCCGATAATAATAGTATTAAGCTCTCTTCGGGATTGAAGAGTGCGGTAAGGCAGATATACTCATCCGAGGCGTTCCAACTCAGTCCTTGAGTAGCAACATATAAAAATCTTACCTAAGGTAAAGGTACCTAAGGTAAGACTTTAATCCAGGGGTTCCCAAAGTGTGCGCCGCTGCGCCGTTGTGCGCCGTAGAAAGTAAGGAGGGGCGCCGTGACTTACATTGGTTTAACTGAGAAGTTATTCTACCAATTTTAATTTAAATTTTCTTAATTTTTATTCTCTCTTCGTTATTCTTTCTTCTCTTCTTTATTTTGTTTTCTGTCTCAATTCGAAATAAATCAAGTCACATATTGAGGTTGTTTTAGTTTATGTGCCTATCTTAGTATCTACCAAATTGCTGTATTATAGGTACCTATTTGTTTAAACTGCATCTATCTAGGGCGCCGTGACAAAATGCTAAACTAGTAAGTATGCCGACGGCTGTAAAAGTTTGGAAACCTATGGTATAATTCTATCAGACGTTGATTACAGATGTCCATGGGCGGCAGTGGCCTCTTACCAGTTGGACTGTTCGTTTTCTACTTCTATACAAGAGAAAATATATATTATATAGTTTGTAATTGTAGCTAATTTTATACATACTTTATTTTCTAAATATCAGAATGTTGGTTTATATTTATATTGGGATATGAGCACACAGTACACATTGTATGAAACAAACAAAGCTATTTATGGGGTTTAGGGTGTGGGTGGGAGCCATGGAGTGCAATTTCGTCTATTCGTTCCGTTTTCCCTAATAAATTAGACACGTAGAGGTGAAGGCAAGCGAATTCGTGAAAATATCGACTTGGTAGGGTTACCAACAATGACTTCAATGTGAATCTTTTTTTATTATTTTAGCACATTTTTTTATTTATAAATGTAACCGAAACAAAAATCTAAATCTCTGTAAAAATCTATTGAAAATTATAAATTTCCGTAGATATAATTGTTTGAAAATACACATTTTTTTCTTTTTACTGCATCGACAATCGGCATTTTTTTTTGTATGAATATTTAATCTAATAAGTTGGCATGGTCC
>DWLI01000127.1:0-28753 GCA_018249915.1 Cecropterus dorantes dorantes
GAATCCATATTTTCAATATTCGGTACACTGTCGTTTACACCCTGTATGTGTGTGCTAGTACGTGTATCCAGATTTGAGCATCGTGCGCGGCCGATTGTATAACCACAATACTATTATTTAGTTATACATATTTATTATTTGTTTTAGTTTTAAATTCGACCGGTACGGTCACCATACCGGTCTGACGCGCGGTTTCAAGTTCGATTCCCGGCCAGACAGACATCTAAATGATGGATTTATTTTATTTGGGCCTGGGTATTTGTGTATTCGTCTTTATGTTTCCATGGCACCCGCAACACATGATAAAATTCTATTGCACGGCTATGAGTGTAGAAAGCGTAAGTAATCAATAATAAGTAATAAAGGTTCTTTATTTAAAAATATAATTGTATGTTTAATTGTCGTTTATTTAAAGACAAAACATAGAACAAATATCCGAGTGCACTAACTCAAATCTCCGTCAATCACTGAAGCATCACGTTTGTAGCCAACAGTTGGCTGGAAACACTGAGATATTAATGGGTCGCAGCCAACAGTCGACTTTGTGGCGCTTTACGATCGAACCGAACGAAATCCGATCATTAATCGAACGAAAGCCATCAATGAGCGCAAATAGACCAGATTAGGGCTGGATTTGCGCCAACCGGTGAGGTTAATGGCGTTTTTCGTATGCACCGATAAGACATCGCCAAGTTCCTAGATGCGTTTGGAACTTGTTACTAAGCCTTGAATGGTTTAAAACTCAATTAACGATGATTCAATACTTTGGAAAATAATTGTATGGAGGACTGAGAATAAGTAATAAGAGATCAATTTTAGAATTATTATTACAATTGTAGTGTATATTAGGAATTTTTATCTTTGTATTTGTCAGTTAGTATGCAAATTGCATCGTACAACTATTGAATTTAAGTTCAAGAACTGATATATTTATAGTACACATCTTGACGAAATAGTTGGTTTTTAGTTTTTGGAGCGATTAGACTAAATAACAATAAATTATTTAAATTTTAAATTATAAAATAAAACTTATCATTTATTTATTGATATATATTTCAGACCATTCAAAAGCAGTCACAAGTAACTGTATGAAGTTTTTTCTCTAGATAATGTTACGGACAGCATTAAAATATGCATATCAGTACACATGTACTCGAATGTATTTAATATTAATATTATTTGTTAATTTATTTAGAGATTTTTGTTGAATACGGTTATCTATATTTATTACTTATATACTTTATACTTATACTTATAATATTATAAAGCAGTAGAGTTTGTTTGGTTGAACGGGCTAATATCTGGAACTACTGGTTTGAATTATTTTTTTTTTGTATTGAATAATCTATTTATTGAGGAAGGCATGGCATGGCAAGGCATTTAGTATGTAGGCTATAGTAGGCTGTATAACACCATGCTATGTTTGTTAGTTACTTTTATTGTTTAGCAGCGAGCGAACCACACAGCAACACAGCAACAGTGGTAAATATTGTAACCCAGTAGCCCCGGTCACCATTAGTTGCGTAAAAATAACCAAGATAAATGGGTTGACTAAATAAAAGGTCAAACTAAATTGAAATTATACAAATTAAATCCGATGCTTTTTAGGTGAATCGGGGTGACATCTATTCGCATTAAGCAAAGTACAGACTGACCCTAATATTATAATCCACTCAAATGGATGATAGGCTGTTGGGATGTTGTCTCACTCAAAACAGTTAAACTAGCGAATGTACGAATGACGACCCGCATGGTGGAGCGGTCACCATACCGATCTGTTGCGCAGTGGGTTCCGGGTTCGAATCCCGGCCAGACAGACATCTGAATGATAGATAAATTTAGATTTCTGTTCTGGGTCTGGGTTTTTGTGTATTCGTCTTTGTATATCCATGGCACCCGCAACACAGGAGAAAATCCTAGTGCGGGGCTATGAGTGTAGAAAGCGTGTATTATAAGATACTTATTTTTAACGACAGCTTAACCCGTATAACAACGTTCAATATTCGATTCCGAAGACACCTCCGGTACTCCTATTTCTGCCTACATTAGTACCCTTAGTACAAATTTATTTTGCCCATACATTGCAATGTACACTCACGTTATTGTTTTCGTTTTCGGACATACCTTGCAATGTACTTTTAAATGATGGGCGATGATTGTTTCGAGGATCAAGATAAACTCGTACTAAGGGTACAGGATTATGAGCTACTGAGCTAGATGTTTTCTAGTTTAAATGGCGTGGTAAAGGTGTAACACATAAAGTCACACACACATACACACACATCTAGTTAATATTAAAAACAAAAAAGAACAAATCGGTTCATCCGTTTAATAGTTACACACTTTAGTTACCCTATGTTACGTGACACAGAGCAGTGATAGCCGAATGGTTAAAGCTCGGTCTCTCAATCGTCTGAGGTTCGAATCCCATACGCACCACCGATTTTTCTTAAATTAAGTGCGTATTAGAAGTTAATTATCACTGCTTTACGGTGAAGGAAAACATCGTGAGCAAACCTACACATCTGAGAGTTTTTTAAATGTTCTTAAAGATGTGTGAAGTCTATCAATTCGCACTTGGCCAGCGCGGTGGATTATGGCCTCAAACTCTTTCAATCTGAGAGAAGACCCGTGCCAGCAGTGCCACTGTAATGAGTTGGCGGAACGGAACACGTAACATACCTAAATACACTTTTAACACTCTTTATACGCATGAGGGTTAGTAGTATATCGCTTATCGCTCACTGTAGGACACGTGTCTTCCGACTAGCGTGTTATCGTTGTAGGCTGCAGCAAGGGAGTGTCCATTTCGTGACTCTTGTATCGATCAACCAAATGTTTTATTCAGCCCTAATACTGAAGGCCTGACCTTTGAGAACGGAAGTGAAAACAACGTTCTCATCAAGGCTATGTATACCATAGATATACGATGTCATAGCGAAAAAGACTTAGTCTATGGTGTAGACTCTCACAGAGTAACTATATTGTAGAACAATATTGTTAGTCTTTGTATGAAGTTACGTAGTGTGTTCTTCATTGTTCACGAGTGGAAATATCAGAGTTTTGCTTTGAACATCAGAAGTTATTTAGCAGTTAACAGCAGTTATTCTAGAATAAAAACATTTCTTAACTAACTTCTGTATAATTCTAGCTTAAAAAGTTTTAAAATCTAATCAGAAGAATATTTTTTTTATGTAATCAGAAGAATAAAATGCCATGTCGCCGGTCTTAGAGTTACTGATCTTATAAATGTGAAAGTTTGTGAGAATGTATGTATGTTCGTTACTTTTTCACGTAAAAACTACTGGTCGGATTTCGCTGAAATCTAGTACACAGATAGTTTATAACCTAGTTCAACACATAGGTTACTCATAACCGTGGTAGACATGATCGAACCGCGCGAACCATGAAAATAACTTAGTATACAAAAAAAAACTTATTAACCGCCTTCCTATACGATTTTCTACACCGCATTATCTAACTTAAAAGTGTTATCAAAACACTTTATACTTTCTCCATCATCTATATGTCTATACATATAAATAAAATTTAAGTATCTGTTTGTAATATCAAAATAACAGCTTTTTACCAAATGCATATCGAAGTATATACGATACTGATAACAAAACATCAACTACTAAAATTTTTGTCCGTCTGTCTGTCTGTTTGTTCTGGGTAATCTCTGAAACCGCTGGCCCGATTTTGACGGAACTTTCCCCCTTAAATAACTGAAATAAGGCGTAACTTAGGCTACTTTTATTTCAGAAATTTAAAAAAGGGTTATTAGGTATTTCAGAAATTAAAAAAAAAACAAACGGACTCAGTTTGTTTGGGCGGGGGTCAAACATATAATTTATGTCCATTTCACATATGTTTCTTCTTACTTTACAAAAATTAACTAGCATATTAATCCCGATAACAATTTCGTGACTTTTTACCCCTTTAGTGACTTTTCTTATATTTTTCTTTTACAATTTTTGTTTATTAAGTCGTTTATTTTTATGTTTATACGTAACGTGCGCAACGTTGCTTTAATTTAACATTTAAATTCTTATGTGTTTGTACGCCTTATCCCTTCTCTCTTTATGGCCACGTTTTTTAGATAACACCGGTTTTACTACTGAGCAAATAAGCAAATTACATTGCTTGTTTCATAATCTAGAATGAGATTCAAATGGTGTTTATTTATACACACTGAACCCTTTTTGGGTCATTTAAGTTTTTAAAGATGGAAGAAGTTTTTTAGTTTGTTCAACACCTCCACCATTTTGTCTAATTCTATTTAAACGCATTGTCTATGTGCTATTTACCAGAACAAGGGTATACATTACCAGGTTTATTATGTATGTATGTATGTATGTGTGTGTGTATGTGTATGTATGTATGTATGCATGTATGTATGTATGTATGTATGTATGTATGTGTGTAAGTATGTATGTATGTCCATTCCTTTGGCACGCGCTACAGCCCAAACGACATGACAGATTGTGATTATGTCATATCATTGGAATCGTGTCAATTTTTCGTGTAACATTTGCTGTTTTTATTTAAAAAATTGTCGACTGTTAATAGGGTAGAAAGGTGGGAGAAGAGATGACGTTTTCATTATCATAACAATATGGGTTTCAAATGAACGCTGTTCTATTTACTAGCTTTCATTGGATTCTATAAATATACATGTCATAATATGTATATTTGTAGAATTCAATTAACTATTTTATGTGTCCCTTATGTTACTATTTAGACGAAAATTGATAAAAGAGCATTAATTTAAATATTTCATTATTATATAAAATAAACGTTTTAAAGGAGTCGGGTCTTTCGTTTAATTCGTTTATAATTACTTAGCATACAATAGCGATGAAAATATGCCCTGACCTGATGAGGTTAGTATCAGGTCAACTTAAAATCGGAACGGATGTTATGGGCGAACTAGAAAATAATTTATTACTTGCTGTAATGGGAAACGTAGATATTTTGAGAAAACGGAAACTACATAAACGTGTAAGTTCAGAAACCTGCACATAGTTAACTTAGTATACATTAATCTTAACGAACTAATAACTAAACGCTTTCCATTCGACGAGCATAGCCGTTCACGGTAACCCCGGGTTCGATCCCCGGCCAGACAGTCATCTGAATGAGGACTTTAGATTTCTGTTCTGGGTCTGGGTGTGTGTGTGTTTGTGTGTCCATGGCACACAGGACACAGGGGAGTGAGGGTTATAAGTGTAGAAAGCGTTTATGTTTAAAACTAAACTTATATAAGGATTCGAATTAGTCATATAAGACCATTGTTACACACAAACGATGTATCGATGAATAAGATGTATGTCAAACCCTAGTGAGTCGGTACAAATGAGTGACGCAGACGGAGGTGTGAGTGGTTGGCCTCATTACCGTACCAACCGGAGTATATCACATTATTCCATGGAAATTACTCCAATAAACTGCGTTTAAAACTCGAATGAACATAAATCTTTCAAGCGTATAGGGCCATTTGCTCGGATACTATCGGTTTCTCGTAAGTTCCTTACCCTAATAAATTCTAGAGAACGGTCCATTGGTCATCGATTAGATGAGAGATAACGTGACGTCATATCATACGATGAATCAACTAAGCGTACACCATTAAAAATTACATCGCATTCCTAATCCACACACGAGTAATGATTTCCAGTTATAAGATAATAATTGATTGCAGTTGCGTATCACTTGTGAAACGTGTAATTAATTTTTAAACTATAAAATAGGTAAAGTACCGTTAAGGGTGCTCGAGGAAGAGATTACCTACATAACTCCAGAAAACCTATACTAAAATTATAAAGCAGTAGAGTTTGTTTGGTTGAACGGGCTAATCTCAGGAGTTACTGGTTCGAATTTAAAAAATCATTTTGTGTGTTGAATAGTAAATTTATCAAGCAAGGCTACATAACATGCTATGTTTGTTTTTTATGCAGTTGCGGGTGAAACCGCGAGGCGCAGCTAGTTTGTTGTAATATTGAATTACCAAAGTGGTCTTCTTGATGATAAGCGAACACTGACATCCATAAACACCTATTATCTACATCATATAAAATGGGTTGTAACGAAAGTGAATCGCAGATGCGATGCTAACTTTCGAGAGCTATCATGGCCACTTCATATACGTGAGCCGGCAATCACATCCTTCCACGACACGCAAGAACTGCTTCGAGCTGGAAATAAGCGTGGATGTAGTCAATCTAGCAACCTTTTGCCTTGAAAATACTAAAAATTGTGTTAATTATCGAAAAGGAAAGAAAATGATCTTGCTCAGGGTAACGTGTAAGTAGGTTTTTTTTCAATTCTAATATAATTATTCAATAGATATTGTTTCTTATAAGCATGTGAAAGTTATACGAACATTTTACAATTTTTATGGAGTGCTATTTGTTAAACATAATAATTTTGTATAATTCATGAATTATTATTACTAGAATTATACGCATTACGTTTAAAATAAACGATATCTTTTAAACTTTTAAAGTGAGATGGTCTTTCAAAGTAGAGATTAACTTAATTATTTATCAATATTCTTAGACAGAAACAAGTACTGCAATTCAGCTTTTTCAACCATAACACTGTTTAAGCGTGGTTTATTAGACTAATTTGCATGATAATCGCTTGAATCAGACAGCCTTTGATGCAATTAATTACTTTGAATAAATGTATTGGAGTGTCCGTTTGATTGCAATCATTTGTGATGAATGTTACACGATTTCTTACAATTGCAATACGTCAGAAAAGTAAAATAAAAGTAAGAGAAACATATTTCGTTTTTTTTACTGTTTACGTTTGCAGTCGTCAAGCTCAGTCGCAGATGCGTTGCTACCTTAGTGTTTTATATATGTTTTTCCATTACTTACTACTTCCATTACTTCCTCAGAAGCTCAACTAGCTTGAGTTCTACCACAATAATACAATATTTCCTGTATACAATGTTTACTTTGATTTTCCTAAATGTAAACTCCACCATAAATAATAGTTGCACAGCGGCGGACGTCATCTCAAAGCATTAGGCCATTGTACGACAATTTCATGTCATATAAAACAATTTACGGGCATGCCTCGCATGGGGCTATGCCTCTCTTGTTAATTTGTGACTCATAAATCTCGGCAATCACTCGGTTTTAATAACCATTAAGACTCATTACGATTCTTTTATGGTAGGTAAATGTTTATACGTAGCTTTCTGAGCTAGAAGTGTCTTGTACCTTTTTGATTAATTATTGGGCGTTATTAACATTACCGTTACTAAGTAATGTTTGTTAGATTAAAATTCTAATTAATCGAGAACTTTTCATAACTGATCCACTGAAATCATCTGATTAAAGCCAAATTCATATTGGTCCTTGAGCCCCCATGCCATATACCAACAGCTCTTACACTGCTAAGTTTTAGCGGAGAAATGAGTAGAAGACCATTCGAGAATTCCATACTACATGAGGTGTTCTAATATCATCTTCACCTATAACATGATAGAGATGGGCAATTTTATTATAAAAAATTGAAATATGGTATGGTATAAACTGATGGTATATGGAACCAAGATTAATGATTACTTGTGGGATTAGTTTACGCCCATCTCTGTAACAAGAAGATGGTAATTATTCTCAGTTGTTCGTCTGTGATGGTACCATAGTCATAATAACTACTACTAATAGAAGGAAAATAAAAGTACTGAACTGATATTTATATTGTCTTAACTTTTATCTATCTTAAATTTACTGGTGATCTTAGTACGACTTAATAGTCGTACTAAGTACTATTTATTGTCTGTTGGCAGGTTTTTATGTAATAATATAAGATTGTCTTATATTTAGTAAGTTTACGTACGTAACCTATATTTACGTATGAAAATGTTTGAACTTGGTTAATGTATTCAACATAGCTATTCACCTGTCTCTCAGAACTTCGCAAACTTTCCCTTGCAACCACTTTGAACATAATATTTACGTAATGAGTAGGTACGTTGGACACTCATTGTATATCAGGACCCTGATATTGTTTGAGTAACTTGTTTATTTTATACCATTTACGCGTTTCAATTTGCCGTTAGATATCTTACCTTGTGATTGCGACAGGTGTTTACATTGCCCCAATGATCTCATCTATTGCTCATTCTGATAACCAATACTGACCGACCTAAAATTGTCACCGTGTTCTACTTCAAAGTGGCCGTAACGTGCGTGTGTAAAATGATTTATTGTCGATTTATAACTGTTGCAATTGTTTTAGATGTTTTCAATGCTTCTGACTGTTGTAACGTTTAAAATGTTTTGTGGTTATAAGGATACTGTTACGATGAAGTTAGAATTACGTTACGTTAGAATCATACTCAGTTGTAGGGGAGATTTATTGGTACAGGGCCTTCCTATTTCGTCCTGGGGGTAACAAACGTTACAATGAGTCAGCTCTGGTGGAATTGTACCCTATTTGAAGTTAATTATAAATGCCCAGTTAAATATATGTGAACCTCATACTCGTTTGCTGCATATCATAAGACAAAATGATAGTTAACAAGATTATCATGATATTGCAAAGGGAGATCTCTCACAAGGCAACATGGTACATGTAGGTGTCTGGAAAACGGCCGTGTTCCGATTATTAACCGTTTCTGTTCGGAATATTAACTTCGATAGCGTGATTCAGAATGCAGTGGCGCCGTTTCTTGATGAGTTGCAGGTAGTCGCCACAATGAACTTAACCCTGATCATTTCACGTAGTATAGACGTCACGTTGGGCACGTTTAAGCACACTACTAGTGTTTTATTTAGACTACATCCTGATTGGGAATAGAAACTGTATCGTGTATTACCGACCAGCGTATGATGCGACCATCTTAGTGATATGTTTGTAAAAAAATATCTTTATTGGTAACATTTTTGTATTCTATTCTTGAATCCAGTGCAATGTATGGGAAATGCGGATATTCCCACTGCGTTCAAAGAAAGATAACAATCTAATTGCATACCCCTTATAACATCATCGCTACAAACAATCACTACATGTTATTGCTCTGTTATATTTACTATTAAACTTATTGATTAATATGCATGACTCGTGCCTCACGCATTTCTTAATTGGCTTTGTTATCCTCGTGGTCCGCTCGTAAACATCCATCTCCGGTATTTTGTTCCCGCGCTCACAACTTTATGGCTGTACACAGAGTTAACAACATGTTGATGTGTAAAAGTTTGTTTTATCGCGCCGTAATCTTGATTTTCTTTATTGAATATAATCTTTGCAATGAATATATTGTTAATGGTAATAATTTGGTACCTACAAGTTACGTTAGCGTTGAAACTCGGCCTCTCGATTGAGGGGTCGTAGTTCCAATTTCATACTCTTTCTTGATTTTATGAACCTACGGGCTTTGTAACAAAGAAATTATCACTTGCTTTATTAAAGAAACTTTGGATGAAATCAGCACACGTTAGAATTCTTTAAAAAGTTTTCAAGGGTGTGTAAGTCTCCCAATCCGCGCTTCGCAGTGGAGTTTGACCTAACTCATACCAACACTTTCATTCTGTAGGGAGATCTGGACACGGACCTCCCGCCGTGGCATATTAATAGATCGATGGAAACAGCATGTTTAAATATCTCGATGCTATCTTCATGTAAGGTATCACGATATGTTTAATTAAAGGTCAAATTATTGTTACAGTTTTCGAAATGCTGGTTTGCGCTCGGCAATGTGCGCGGCGCAAATCCCTCATCCTGACATTTGGAGAGTTCTGTGTCTTCGCTGCCGAATTAAGACGGTGCTCGAGACAAGCAAGACAGTAAGTACTTTACTATTAACTATAAAAATATCATCATAGTTTATAAGCTCCCTTTGTATTTTGGAGAATATGGCAGTATTCTCGTTTGAGATATGATTTGTCTCTGTTTGCTGGGTATTACGAAGATTGTTTCGCCAGGGTGCCAGAATTTTAGACATAGTGGTTGGATTTTTTTTTTTAAGATGACAATACTTGCATGGAACGTAATATAGGAATAACAAAGAGCAACTGGATTTGTTTTACATGTTTTACATTGGCAGTCCGCCAATAAAGACAAAATCACGTTTGACCGCGTAATCTCCTAGAAATTGCGTGGATTTATACAAATTACAAATGTAAAAATCCTTAGGAGATCTTCAAATGTTATAGATCATATTTTATCTATATATGCGTAATTGCTAGATTTTAATATGAAATCATTTGCGCTACGCTATGTGCCATAGGTGGAAGTGGATGCATATTTG
Organism: Cecropterus dorantes dorantes; assembly: GCA_018249915.1. Classification (NCBI taxonomy): domain Eukaryota; kingdom Metazoa; phylum Arthropoda; class Insecta; order Lepidoptera; family Hesperiidae; genus Cecropterus; species Cecropterus dorantes. The sequence continues at coordinate 10,271 of DWLI01000127.1, forward strand.
CGTCGTGGTTAAAAATTGTTTAATTAAATAAAGATTAACTTTTATAATTACGTTAAGGAAGTTTCGTTAAATAATTTATTTACTCAATTTTAACTTTTGTCTACAACAATCTACTCAAAGCGAGCGACATTGCTTCTTGTGGACGTCGGAGGCCTATAGAAGGGCGATATGTTATCCAGAAAATTTAGTTTATAAAGCGGTTTAAAGGGTGGAGGCTGTTTTTATAGTATTGTTAACTAAACTTAGTAGTAACTACGGCTATTTTTATATTTCTTCTGTTTTTGTTTCATTCAAGATCTAATAATTTTAGTGATAAGTTCGGGGGGACCGTAAAAAGTAACTTCCTTTCAATGTAGGAGGTAAACGAAGTGTAGGAGTTTGAGAACCTCTGGTGTACGACACACAAGCTATGAAGATGTTGAAAGGCTATGTAATATAAGTCAAATAAATCGTTGTCTTTTTCATCTACGTGCAGCCTACATGTGGCGCTAAAAACGTACGTAGGCGTCGTCGTTACGATTTATGTGATGTTACGCCCACTCGCCACTAAAATCCGGGCTGATTTCTTTTTGATTAAACTAAAAATAAAAATTGTAAAAATAAATATAAACTCATTACTGTCTCAGGAGCAAAGGTTGTAAAAATAATTCTGCACAGTTTCGGGACGTTTCTGTTCTCATGGAAGTAGGTTTCCGTAAGAAATGGTTTAGTAGTCTGTTTTCATTTCAAAACCAGATGACCTATATGAAATCGAAACGTCTATTAACTTTGCTTTGTGTTCTGACGCATTGTAGTATGTCTTCCTTATGTTGATATTTTAAGAAGATGACAAAGTAAGCAATCTGCCCTAAATTATGGTGATTAATATCTGTAATTAGTCGACGGAAATGTGTAAACATCGAAGAATGTTGGCACACGTGCTTTTATGTGTTCCCCAATCTTATTGTTTTCCATGGCAGTCGATTGGCTTAAAATGACAAATTATAGAATTATAATGAGAAGGAAGTAAGTATTTCGATGTTGATTACGTATTGAATTTTAAAGTTACTTACTTTAAGTTTATTTAACTTTCAATATTGTTACCTTAAAAAGTAAAAACAAGTTGCTTGAAGTGGCTATTTTTATTAATTAGTCTTCATTCTTTAATAATAATAATAACATATATAGTATGTTAGCGGTTGCAATGTTAATGCTACCAATTAATACCTTCGCAATTATCTGATGTAGGAAGTAATAAAATGTAAAAATGTGGCGAATAGCATACGTAACTCATTGATACCCTTTGTCACGAGGAAATAGAGAATTGAGTTGTAGTTCTGTCTTGTTAATGAGTTTGCTGATGGATGGAGTGTTCATAAATCATTGGGAACTTGAATTGAATTGTTGGATATTGTATGTACTACTGTATACTGATGATGGTTAACGTTACTAAGAATTGAATTAAAATATTATAATTTTATGTGTAAAACATTTATGTGTAAAAAGTATGTGTTCAGCATTTTGGCAGTCTATTTTGTCTTTTGTCTCGGTTGTTTTTAAATAATTATGTAGTAGATGATGGTTATTTTTCGAGCAGTTTTTCCGCAACTTCCAACCCATATAAAAACAAAATTTGACTTATCATTACTAGACATTCATAATAGAGTAGGTAAAAAATGTAATAAGTTTGAAGTGACAAATGAGTATGCAGCCCACCAAAATGTAAGTAATCAATGCCGTCCATGGACTTTTGCAAAAAATCAAAAGGTAGACAACACATGCGATGCTACCCCTGCGGAGTAAATTAAAACGTCTCAGATAAATATGTCACCTTTACCATACTTTTCAAACCAAAACACATCAGCGCTTACATTGCTTATCATGCTCAAATAGGTGAGCTGGTGGTACCACTGGATTCCAACCACGTAACATTCTATTATCTAGTCGTGCATATTGACACCCATGACACTCACCCCTCATTTGAAACCCCCTTGACGACTCACGTGGTTGAGCGGCTACCGTACCGGTCTGACACGCAGTAGGTCCCAGGTTCGATCCCCGGCCAGACAGACATCTCAATTATAAGTTTAGATTCTTTTCTGGGTCTGGGTGTTTGTGTATTCGTCTTTGTGTGTCCATGGCACCCAGGACACATGTGAAAATCCTACTATGTAGAAAGCGTTTATATTCGAACCCAAGCGTGTAATATATAATGTTAACCAATGAAAATAATACTCACTTAAAAATATTATCAAAATTGTACATTAAAAGTAAAAATTATATTAGTACAATGATTATGTCACAACTACGATGTAACTTTCTCTTTGCTACGAGACATCGTAGAGGTTCTGAAAGTAGCGCTTTTATGAATTGTAACTTAAAAGACCTTTCACTTTAACGTCTCAATATTTTATTTTTATTGTGTTCTTTACAAGAAAAAATATATTTTGTACAAGTTTGGAATTCAATGTGTTATTGAAAACATTGTTCTAAATTAATATATGCAGTAATTGGTTAGAGGTAAATAAATTATACATGTAACATATTGCTTTGATTCGAACAAATAGATTCAGTGATGTAATATACATAATTTATAAAGCTTATGTCATTAGGAAACTGAGTACAGATGTACTACTGTTCATTCACATACTAGTATATACGCGCAGGTTCGCTTGTTGTTTTATTTTGTCGTGCTATGAATTGTTTAAAAATATATATTATAATAAAAGTAACATAAATGCAATCTACCTGATTTGAAAAAATGATCTGAATTGGCGGCCATTAATATTTAAAATTAAATCTAAGAATAGAATGTCTAGAATAGTATATGAATCCTAGGGGAAATTATATAAGTTCACCCAAACAACTGCTCAGCTGTTGTACAAGTTTCTAATAGGTCATTGGGAACAGTTAAATAGTTTAACAGTAAACCCTGCTAAAAGAGTAGCGACTACAAGTCTCTACTATATACTAGGACATTTCGCTGATCGCTAGATTCAACGGCTCCGTGTCAACGGACAAACAAACGGACTTATACCATTAAACGTAAACAACTAGAGATATATAACCGTACCTACATGAGTAATTAGTGCCCTCGGTGTCTCACGAGTGCAACGTGAATCGTTTTAATTTGGTCGATGACGTCCACGTCGTCGTTTACCCGGTCTTGAACCGCACTCCGCTGCCGGTGCTGACGCGAACGTTGACCCTTGAATGTCACAATGCAAGCACTGAATCACAACGCGTACAGAACCTCTTATAGGACCTGCGCGAATTTCCCAGTTCACCAAATTGGGACGACTTATCGCATATTTTGGCGTGAAAGCGGAAAATCGTTTTCTTTGTGCAATATCAATTTTGCAGCTACTTTACTGGCTACGGGTAATAACAAATTAACTTTTACATATATTTCTCTTTTTATGATTATTTTTTCTTTATACCGCCTTCGGTGTATTTCAAACTGCCTGAAGGTTGACTGGCAGAAAATGATTATAGCATTAAATCCACTTTTGTACGCAATTTTTGTAAGGTATATAAATAATAAATAAATAAACATTTAGTAGTTGTTAGAACTCTATCACATTAATGATTTTATTTCTTTTAAAATAAAAATTCTTGTAAAATATATATTTTGCAAACTGTTCTACCAGTCTTACGATCACTGTTTATGTTCACCCGTACATATTTGATACGTTTTTAAGAAACGTAATAAACTAAAGGCTTTAACGGAATGATTAGAGTGGAAACACTCAGAAAAAAATACCCCTAGCGATCAACTATACAAGGCCCGCTAGTACCGAATGTCACAAGTATTACTGCATGTCACATTAAGTAAATGTTTACGATATGCACCCAGAGACGTTATTATGTCTACACAGATAAACAAAGTTATTATTTGCATAGAAAAACATAATCTTTGATAAATTTGAAAACTAGACGCCCTTGACCGGAAATGTATTAAAGCTAAAAAGAAAATTCGTTGCCAATTGTTACCATTGTTGAGAACCTTGACATAAACTGACGCAAGTGGAGCGCGTTTTAAGAAAATTACAAAATATTAATAAAAGTCTTCAAGATGGACACACTTGCCTAAAATAAGTTGAAGAATTTAGCGAAGGCCGTCGTTCATTTATTTTTACGCAATATTCGAAGTTTTGTACTGTTTGTAACGTCCCTCTATTATATTTTTGAAATGTGAATAGGTTTTAGCAAATTCAATGGTATTTGTGCGATACATGAAGCAAATGGGAATGTCGTCCGTTAGCTGTGCAGTTATTACTGAAATTCTGGAACACCTACCAAATCGAAATTTGACCTGAAGTTAAACATTGATTTTCCATCTTTGATCTCTGACGACTTAAAAAGATTACCAGTCCTCTTTAGCACATATGAGACGCACCGAGGAAACCATAATCTACATAACATGTGATTGCAACTGTTTAATTATATTGATAACCTGGTCTTATCTAGCAAATGATTTAAAATTGTAATTATATCTATTGCAAATATTTTAAATTTAGCTTTTTTAAAGGATCAGTTGTAATTTTGTAAAATATTCGCTCTCATTTCACACTAACTATTGACGTTTATCTACGCAATACTCCATTCATCGGCCTTTGGTAGTGTAATACTGGACGAATGCCAGTCCTACATCTTTTGTATCCAGCATTTACCTGTCTTCTTTAGGTCATATGCTACCTGTATAAGCGTGATCACTACATGAGAACTTTTGGCATTTGGGCTTTGTTATCATGTGGACGAGTGGCGCATTTACACATTTGCCGCCAGTAAGGTAATTTATTCAGTGGCGTGCTTTAAGTCAGCTAAAGAAAAGGTCGCCTCTCCTTAATATTCTGCCGCCCCAAGACGTAATACCCGGGATAAGATAATATTATATTTGCCGTCCCTAAAATCTGTTGCCTAATCTCCAACCTACTCGGCCTACTGGTAAATCCACCACTAATGTGGACGACTTATTTTCTGAATGAAATGGCAACTTTACCTCGCTATTGTGGGACGTTGCTGACATAAGTCTCGATTTTGTAAGCATCATCTTAAATGATTTTTATTATTTTGAATTTTGGCACACAACGAATTACTAAGCATAGATCTGTTTGTGGTACGCTTAATAAGGGTCAATGAGCTTTCGGTCTGTAGTGAAAGACTATTTCTCGATTTCATAGTTCAACACCGTTCAGGAACAAACTTCAGTGATTTATTCATATGTCTAATTTTATTTTCTTATTCATAGGACATCTAACAAGCCGGATTCTCCCGTGTGGAGTTTGGACAAGGAGCTTCGTGATAAGGACGCGATTTGTAAACACGTGAATGGTGAGTACAAATTATATGAACTACAAGGTGATATTTCGTATTGTGTGTTTTGCGCACTGTTACGATAGCGTTGAATGGAAAACGTCAGTTATGATGAATTAGTGACGACAATGCGCCAGTTGTTTCTGGACGTATGTCAAAACAGAGAAAATTTAAGAGCTGAAAGAATATTATAAGCGCAGGAAAAAGCGGAATAGTTGGTTAGTAATTAATAGGAATCTTACACTTAGTGTATTACAAACGCGATTAATTTATAATTTTATAAACGTTTATCCAATTATGTTACCTTTCTGTAAACTACAAACAACGTATAAAGTTTAATTGCGTTGAATAGGTGCTAATATGTCTAATTGTGCCTACTTACGAGATGATTCGTTCGTTTGCACATCCAAGATTTACCCGTCACTTTTGTTTTGAATACATAAACGTGTGTGTCTATCGTATAATCAGAGATAAAAAGTGTGATTGTTGTCACTCGTTCTGTCACAGACGAACGTAAACAATGCGACTGGTAGTGAGCAAACGTAAATATGTAGTAAACGCTGAGTGAATGTTCGGGCGGGATTAATTGAATGTCATCGTTGTGCGGATTTGCGTTTATTTCGTCTTGCGGAAGGTCGGCCGGAGACCGCGTCGGTGACTAAACTTTCCGCACGGTACCAATCCAGAAATACTCGGAGCGGTGGTCCCAGTGGCTGAAGCGGTGCTCGCTCGAGCATAAGTTCGCTGCCGCTTGTCGTCTGCCCACGTTCGTGTGTCGATGTCACGCACTTCCTCAGGAGAACACTAAAATTATCAAGCAATATATAATTTCAACACAATATTCGAGCCGTATTTTATATAGTATTAGATATAAAAAAATTACATAACAATGTATTAATTACAGATTATTTTAATTATGCGACTTAACATACTATCTAAAATTATAGTACATTAAAAAAATCATATTCATATGACAATAAGACTAAAATGTACTTATTTGTCAGAATGTACCCACAACCCTATTTTTGCAACTGAACGTCTGCCATTAAAATTTTGTTTCGTCGCCTCAAGATTAACATTAAATACCTACTGATTACATAATAATTACGTACTGATTGGCAGGTGTATATAATTGTAAAGTGGCCTGAACATTAATTATTGCGTTCTAACAAACCTGTTCCGTGGACCTCCCACTTGTAATCGACCTATTAAATTATGTATCTCTTAAGATCGTGCGCTAAAAGACTTGCAGCGATATTATTAGTTAATTTAATGGCCTTTGAATACTCATCACTCAACCAAAAGTGAAAAGTTAACGTTTGACCTTCGTGGTCACTATCATCAATCAATATTTGTTTTACGACGTTGAAATTAGAATCTAACCTTTGACTTATATGGCTACGAAGTATCATCGTACTATGTTGAACAGTTTCAAAGTTGGCGCTACTTTCAATAACATATTACTGTTGCTAATGGATTGCAATACGATCAGTGTGTCAGAAGGTTCCTTTGTTATTAATGGCACTTGTTCTTAAAGTGTTTACTATTAGATACTATTTGTTGCCATTTGTTATGAAGTCACGTACCGATATGTCAACAACGAGCGCAATCGGGACGCTCCGATCACTAAATTTGGAAATTGAACTCGCCGTAGGGCGCGATGCGTCCGATTTGCGTCATCCTTTCAGCGCATCTGACTTGTGTTTATTAATAAATATATTATTTCAGTTATCATATGCACGAACAAATCGTCAAACAGTCTCATATTTGTCTTCCGCTTTGGTGACTCATTGTGATTTTTTTAAACCTGCCCTAAGGGATTGCTTAGGGCATATTATCTAAAGTGCATTTGCTTTAGATGAGTTGATCGTGAATCGATTTTAATGAAGGGATTCGCTAAGGGTGAGAAAGAATGTAATCTTTTTTTTTTAATTTCTAGCTGTTGTTACGACCGCTCTATCAGAATACGGTTAGCTTACCAGGGAACGAAACTAAAGCCTTATTTTATTAAATAAGAAACTGACGTGACTTTACTATTATAAAGTCGTGTCAGTTATAGGTTTCAAGAAAGAAGCCCTTTTTCCTCTTTTCTCTAGTAAAATTTATATCGACTTAAATGACGAGTTCGGAGAAACTTGGTCGTATTAATGAAGAAAAAGGTCGTTATTTAAGAAAAAGAGGTACTTTTGTGATCAGTTGATATACAATGTAGTTCTCCTTAAGCCCTTTGTCATAATATAATTCTTGTTCAGCTATTTACGAGTTTTACAAAGTGAAGAAAAATATTTACAAATGTTTATAATTTACTTACGATGTATTAATATATTGTTTTGCTCTGAGATAATTTCTTTTTGTCATCATACTTTTAAGTATGGTATATATTTACTAACACGTTTTATGTATGTAAATAACATCTACACATACCCATAGAATCATTATCACGGAACTATGATTTATATGTAAAATTAATTTATTTATAATCTATTAAAGTGTGTGATGACACATTTTTATCCTTATCCGGTTCTTATGATCACTCGTGATAAATCCACATCTGTTTTATTTTACGACAAAAAAATCACTTCCTGTTCACTTGATGATGTAATTCTACAAAAATCTGGTAACGATCACGCCTTGTTGTTCACAATATACAATAAAATAATTATAAATTTATATTTAAATTATTTCCCTCCGACCATAAAATGCGATGATGAATGGTTTGAAAAAAATGTCTTTAAACCAAACTTCTTGAAATCATAATGTTGAATTTAAATATGTCTTAGTCAGGTCCTGCATCTCAATAAAGTTTTTCTGATATGATTCAGTTTGTCAAATGTGTTCTGTCATCGTAATTTAATTAAGTATATAGTAACTATGTATTGTAAATACGTGCTTCAATTTTATACTTATTCATTGAGATTTAACTTGTCTATAAAATGTTTTATATTTCCATCGAACCTTTTGTAACCTTAGTTAGAATTTAATTAATAATTGTGTTTTAGACACATTGATCCCTTGTAGTCGCAATATAAACAATAGTCACATCATCATTTTGTATATTTATTCTCGGAATACTATTTTCAAAACTGCACGAACTAGACGAAACAAAGGCTTGTTGGTATCTGGACAGATTTGAACGACTTGTTTTGTTATTTCTGTTTATTGAACAGGTGAGTGATTAATTTTTGCATGTACCTTTATTTTTCCTGTCGACAATTTTTAATATCATATACACATAATATTTGTTTTATTTTAAATACTTCTGTGAATAACAGAAGTATATAAAATTAAAATATACAGTTGAATTAGGAATCTTGTCATTTATTGAATCGGTTAAAATTAAGCCCTCGCAATTGTTTTCTTTTTTTATTGGATATCTTAGAAAATCCTTGAGTAATGACTAGTAAATGATTAGTCATTTTATTATCTTATTTTTACTAGTAATAAGAGGTCATGTCACCGTTTTTTAAATAATCATAGAATCCAATACATAATTATATTATTGTTAATTGTATGACTTCATCTCTAATAGTTTGTAGAAAAATATCGTTTAAGAATAGTATCGTTGGCCAAAAAGTAAACAAAGAATGCTAAATAAACGGTCGGTGTGACCTTCCGGACTCTTCCGCACCAACTATAAACGGTATACGGAAGAGCTCGTGATTAGGGAACACCAAAGTGTTCAACCAAACCAAATCAATATTTGAGGCTATTTTTGTCTATAAAAAACTTATGTGATGAATGAATAACTGGTAAATTATTATTAATTTTAATTATAATTAATTCGTTGCGATTTATTTTATACTAGGTGTGGTACGCAGTTTTACCCGCTACTAAATAAAAAAAATACAAACGAACATAGCGGGATGTTATATAGCCTATAGCATTCCTCAATAAATGGACTATTCAATACAAAAATATATTTTTATTTCGAGCCAGCAGTTTCTGAGATTAGCCCGTTCAACCAAACAAACTACTGCTTTATAATATTAGTTCAGAAAGTATAGATAAGTCCGTAAGCGTTTTTCGTTAATTGTGTGTTTTCAAAATACGTAATCAAAAAATATTTTATTTAATTATAATCGGTTCAGTTAATCAGAATATAAATAAGCATAACAATGAACAATATTGGTAGGTACAATTAATAATTATTGATATCCAATTTAACACGGAGGCGGACCCGTAGACGGTAAGACTTCGAACTATAAATCAGAAAATCCTTATCATTCCGCATTGTTTAATCCGTCTGCGTTAACAATCAACATGAAGTCATAATATAGTAATTCACTTAATAGCTTATGAAATCAGTCCTATTGAAAATGATTAATAAAATTAATTATTACTAGTATGAAGTAGGATTTAAGGAATGCATTTTTTTCTTTGACACATTTTTGACATTTTATTGCTTCGTGCGTATTGTCATGTCGTTGTTGACTTTTGGACATATATACCGGAATTCCGTTACTGATTTTGAGCAATGGATATTTCACAAATGTCACATGTATCCACCGCTAATATAAACAGAAATCAGCACACAAACAGAACACGTCAGCTTCCTTATCACCCGGAAGACTCCGTAAAAAGCCACCTCGGAATCATTATTTACATTTTCTATAGGCATAACAGTGGATTTAGTAAAACGGTTGATTCTTCTTCCGACCTGTCACGTCTGCTTCAATGTTATAAAACGTCAGTCTATTTTTGTAGCGTTCATTAGAAGTGATGTAGTAGAAAATAATATATTTCTTCTACATATATTGGGCAACGTATTTAATGTGAATTATTTAACCATTTTTATAGAATGATCGTATCGAGAAAAATGTATAAATACTTCTAAAACTAATATAATATTGCAAAACATAATATGTATCGGTGTTATCTTTAATTCTGATAAGTCCAGATTTTCCCATTAGATATATTTTCCCACGTTTATTGTACATGTTTTTGTTGATAATTCACGTGAATAACGAGGAGTCATAAATGATGAGGATGACAGGATCCGATGACACGCACCTACGATGATGATTTTATCATATGCGGATCTTCGAGATAATAACTCGTTTATGGGAGGATGGATGATCGTCATCATAGTTGTATGTCATGTGTTTGTAGTACTATAGAAATAACGGAATATTTAAAATGCGGAATTGGCTAGTGGTTGGACGTAAAGTTGGCTGCGGTGATGCCAGTTGGCCGCCGACCGTCCGCCGGTGGACAGCGCGCACGGGCGCGAGTGCCGAACAGCGCCACTAAACCGCAGTCATGCCGCCGACGACCATGATCGTGCCCTGTGCGTCCATAATATTTGTAAACTTCCTTATTTTGTTTATAAAGAATGTTCCGCCATCCTATATAATCCGCTTGCGTAAAACCATGGAAGCTTGTTACGATACGAAATATTTCACACCCACGGTGCTCTACGACATCAGAATCTATCGAGTGACGTGAAACCTAGACTACACAGTTTATTCCAGGACATTTGTTTAACTATGCGGTAGGATTGGAAGGATGTTCAGTGCGTTTGTTGACCACGCGTTGTGTTTACGTTTTCGTTCTGGCATTGGATGTTGATCCCGAATTGGATCGCCGTTCGCTACGTTTTGTGCTTCGCAATGTCAACATTGACATCTGTTCCATACAAATGGTTTGGTATAGTTGTAAATTTATGAATAATGAGCCTACTTAGTATGTGATGATTGTCCTCCTGTTATTTTTTGCGATCGTATTTTTTATTGTCAGCTCAATGCCATGATCAAATCAAAGTTTTTTTTAAGACAATGATCGCCTAATACGGTATACTGCGATTGGAAACGATCAATCGGCAAGTAGGTGTCTTAAGTAGTTTAAGAATTCGCGAACGCATTCGGAACCCACGCACCAGATTCACATCCATCATTATCCATGAGCTGATTTAACGTACCGTTCACCTTTTTGTAACACTTTCTAAATTAGGTAGTAACATCATATTAGTCATCACTTATAATAGCAGTACCATCAATGTCTTCCGGACAGAGATGAATTGCTACTATTTGCATATGGTTAGGACGATCGCCCATTTTTTTGGAGTTTAATTAAGATTGTCTTGGCACACGCCTCTATTTACCTACATATAGTGAGTCAATGAATGAATCTGTGCAATTTTTACTACTATCCGAAAATAGCATCTTATAATAAGTACGTTTTTTTAGCAGTAGATTGGCTGACCTTAGCCGGCTTGTATAAATAGTCAAAGAAGGTTTAAATGTAAATATCAACTCTCGACGGTCAATTAACGAGTCCCGGGGCCCGCTGAGAATATCTCGAACGCCTTCGGAGAGCTGCGGTTACTGCTCACGCGCTATTGCGTGTCCGACCGCACTACAATTGTTAACAATTAACTGTACTTCTTTTGCGTGCCTCAATCCTATCTGAGAAATAGGGTCAGCTACTCATACATATTTAGCAGCTACAACACTCATATCTGTGCGCCGATAACTGTCGTTCCAGTGCTCAATCAATATCGAATCCTTCCTCATTATCTTTTGAACAGCTGTATATTGCGGCATTATTCATAGTATTGACGTAGACGGTACGTTAGACACGGTGGTTGTTGATAGAATTAAAAGCGTGGGTTTTGTTCTCGACCACGTGATAACATATATTTTGTAGGTATATAGTGTCAGATGCGAGCCGGTGTTGCTAGTTTTCTTCACACCTACACCTAAATTGATCGTCTCTACATTTCGAAATACCTTTCGTGATTTATTACGCTCGACGTAAAAATATTTCTATCGCAGTTGTATTCGTCTACTCTTGAATATTTACATAGATAGGACAGGTGTAACTTTTAGATAAAAGCAAAGTATGTACCTACTGAATGCCATTCGTTTTACGTGATTACTGCAGATTTATTGTTATCGGTCTTATCATTTTAACGCCAAAGTTATCAAGTCACTTACTTCGATTGTCACAAACTTTAACTTAGGTGTATAAATAAAATTCATTGATGATGTCACCGAACAATGTCGTTGACCTCGTTCACCCGACGGACTTATCAGGGTTCTTGGGACATCAGTTTTTGTTACATTTACATCGATTTCAAGGTTCTAATAAATAAAAGATTCAAATGTATCTCAATAGTAACTTAAAGACATAACGTCAAGTTAGTCAAGCAAGCTTTATATTTTTGTGCAATATCATCTAGCAATGTTATTAATACCTCTAACAATGGTACTATTTTTTATTTATCGAATATCAATATTGACATAAAAGCAAATAAAAGACATATAAATGGTTATTTTAAAATAGTAGTTTTAAATAGTAGTTGTAGTTGGAAGTATAAGTAAGGTAAAAAAAAAACTTTCAGTTCCACCTAAATTATTTTAGCAGCATTAACATTATTTAAAATAAGTACATTTAATAACAATAGCAAAATAAAATATAAAAGTATTTTACGACTATAATGTTAAGTTAAAATATGTTTTAAGTATTGTCTCTTTTTTAATTGAAAACAATTTAACTAATTGATTATAATCGAAAATACAAAATTGGTTTACGACAAATAACGTATAATTAAATTAAATTAAAGCTATTTTTAAAGGCTTATTGTTTGTAAATTGAACCATGTTCATAGGTTTAACTTGAGTGTATGATGTAGCTCTTTCTGTAATGCAATAGTTTATAGTTATGACTCGTGTATGTCGTCATGAATGACGAATGTTAATATCGGTCATACCGATATCCATATAAGTAAGAATGATTCTGTATGTATGACTCGTCATGTGAGAAGGGTTCTGGTTACATTATCAGTGATGTTACTTAGGGCTCAGAGGGAAATGACATTGTTTTCTTAGTAACCTCAATTCTATACGGAAATGTATTTGCTCCATTTGAATTACTAATTGCAAGTGGTTTTATGACTATACTTGCTGCGTTCTTCTTTACATGTTGTGTTACTTTTCTATCTAATAGAATCATAGAGTCATTAAAGCACATTCAATTCTTGTAAACTTGTTACTAGTGGATCACTATCAAATCTTTTTCCTAACTGAGGACCAACTTGAAATGTGTCATGTAAAGTATGATATACCTCGCCCTTATAATCTAACTAGCAGACCCGTGCTCACTTCGTTGGGCATCAAAATATTAGAAGTTAAAATACCCTATCTTTAAGTTGAATCAAACTGCACACGGTGTGAAAATTAGATTGGAATCGGTTCAGTAGTTTAGGAGTTTAACGGGGACAAACAACGTGACATTAAGATTAAATAGGTGATATAACCTGTGTAGGTACAATCGCCACACCTATTTGTAACGTAAAGCAGTTCTCGCATTTGGGTATAAGGGTGTAGATGCCGGTTCACTTATATTGTTTGCTCAAATTTTTCACGCACGTAACCATAACTCAACTGTCTATGACGGCGACTGCGATATTTGATCGATCGATGAGGCGACCTTCTTAGTCTTCGAGAGTGGCGACGCATCTGTAATAGACTTCAGATTGAACCAATGTTCTATATGAAATTGTTTAACATGGGCGGCAGTAACCACTTATCATCACGTGGACTGCTTTGCTACTTTCTTCTGATAAAATAATCTCCCATTGCATTTGTTAAGACAAAAAATACGTTGATCGTCAAGATAGGTTCACTGATATACGGTACACGCAGGAGACATTTTATAAGCTTCTTTTTCTCGCTCGCATTATCATAACATAAACGTAGGTAAACATACATATATGACATCTAAAAATTATGTAAATAAGGTCTATTGTTACAGAATTACAATTTACCAAACCATCCGCAGTGCCTATTACATATTATAGCTGGAATCGAATAGATTAGAAGTAGAAAAAAAAATAGCGACCAAAAAAAGGACCAGTCACTCGAAGCTTAATTGAACACAGTTTATGTCAGAAATAAAAAAAATAGATCTTTAAAAGGGACCCTAAAAGGAGCTGTCATTCGGCTCTGATATTGATTACAGTTTATATCGTGATTCATCGAAATGTAACAATATATTGAGCGCTGACTTCTGAACTATGAACTAAAGTTTAGTTTAGTTACTAAATCAATATATTATTTACCAAAAAATGTTAACTGACGTTTTATGTTTTTTATGATAAAACATTTATTTGGAAAAAAAAAAGCAAAATATTAAATAATTAAATAACAATGAAATTTTATTACTGACATAAAAGTCGGTTGTATTTACCACGATTTTTGTTTCGTTCGGCCTCGTCCCAGTAATGTATTAATATGAATAATATTATATTTATAACATGAATCTGTCACACAGGCAGTGAGGCGTCGCCACCGCCATGCGAGGTGTTCCTCGGCGGCTCCTGCAACCCCACGACGTGGAGATCGGACATCGCTATACCTATGCTAAAGAAGATGGGCATCACGTACTTTAATCCTGTAAGCATACTTTTTGCCTTTGTCTGTAAGAGTTTTCGCTTTTGCGGCCTAAAATACACGCTTTCACTCTTTCTACACTCATAGCCCCGCACTAGGATTTTCTCCTGTGTTGCGGGTGCCATGGAGACACAAAGACGAATACACAAACACCCAGACCCAGAACAGAAATCTAAATTCATCATTCAAATGTTTGTCTGGCCGGGGATCGAACCCGGAACTCATTACGCGTCAGACCGGTATGGTCACCATACCGCTCTGCCACGCGGGTCGTCAATAATATTGTAAGTGTAAACATAATTAGTTTTTAAAATCTTAAAATTAGTTTTTAAAGTTTTTAAATTCTTTTTAAAAATTGTAGCTGCAATATTTCATTAATAAGCGTTATAGTTATTTATTTTTGTATTTAATGACCGGACTGCATTTTTATTTGTACAAAAAACTTAGAAAAAGTTTAATATAACTCACCATACTAGTAGGTGAATTTCTGCTAAGTATAATCGCTACAAATAAATTATTTTATCTGATGTTAGCCCTTTCAACCAAACAAACTCTATTGCTTTATAATATTAGTATAGATACCTACCACATACGATAGAAAGACGTAACTTTTTTTCTTGTTTTGTACGAGTAGAAAAACCCTGTTCCTTTAGTTTTATTTAAATGTGTAAGGAACGTAATGTGTTTTGAAAATTATCCGCTTATAGTATCTCAGTAGCTCATGCCCAACAGTGGAACATTTATGGGCTACAGCCAAGTCGACGAACATTAGGATACTGTGTGTCGATGACCTATAAGCGAAAGTCACCTTTCTACTAATTACTGATATATGAATGTAGTACACACAGAATGTTCATTCTTTTGTTATTTGAGCATCACACTACCGTTTTGTCATGAATACATACAGAAACAAGTATACAATACCTAGTCCCACTTACGTCCCACGTAAAACTTTAACCTACATCTATGCCTGGACAGGTATCGAACCCGGTACTCTGTGCGTGTGAGATGTCTTTGAGACCGATAAAATCGTCATACTGCTTACTGCTCTAAACGGATTGTCAATAATGTTAAGAACAAAGCAAGCTTAATTTCAATGAGTATACGTTTTTGGTATGGTGTGTAAAAAAAGCTTATTTTCTATATTAAGGACAGCAGTAATTTTACAGTCGGTTTTAAGATCATCATCAGCAAAATTAGACCATTGTCTTCAATAAAACGTAGAGCTGGCGGTCAGCCAAGATCTGATTTACTTGTG
This sequence comes from Cecropterus dorantes dorantes, assembly GCA_018249915.1. NCBI lineage: Eukaryota > Metazoa > Arthropoda > Insecta > Lepidoptera > Hesperiidae > Cecropterus > Cecropterus dorantes. The sequence continues at coordinate 26,216 of DWLI01000127.1, forward strand.
ACTTGGTTTGATTGGATAAGATTTACTGACTATGATTTGTATCGACGCCGACGTATCGGTATGCGATGAATTGAATCGTTTGAGTTCCCGTACCATCGCTAATTTGTCATCTTTAAACGGATCCTTCATAACAAGCAAATGATAGCAATGGATCTAAATCACAGCCTCATTAAAGTAATTAGTGAACAATCGTAAGCATTTAACCCAGTCGAGTGTAAGAACGCCGGCGCCCCGTGATATCATCTCACTTGTATTTATTTACTCGGTGGATATTTTTTTGTGTTTATTAGAATACAATTTTGTATATTCGAATTACGTGTTTTCTAATAAATTCGGCGAATTTGCTTATTCATGTATCGCTAATGATTACTTTGCAACAATTTAAATTAGTGTTATATTAAATTGTCGTTGAGTATGTCATAAGGTATGCAAGTCTAAGGTACTTATTAAATTTACAGTATTTTTTGTCAACTCCTTTACAAGGAATGAAAATCATTACGTTTCGCACCACGGTTTGATTCGGGACTCTCCTAGGATTTCGTAACTTGGTTTTAGTTTAAGTATATAAGTTATTTGGATAACAAACATATTTATGTCTACTAAAGTGGATAATTTGTATTAGGTTTCAATTGCCCTTTTCATTATCGTCTTAAATTTGATTTTTTAAAACTATCCGATCAATCCGATATAGCTTTTTTAAAAAGACAATTTTACAGATGATTATAATTATTAGAAGAGACATTAAAGCTATACGAGTTGCATCTATTTACGAAACTAGTTTATCTTATATTTAGTTACCGTCGGTCATCCAGCTTGGATTAGTTGTTTATTTAAATATTCATAAATAAAATAACATAACATAATATGATAATTCAATTTATTAACAAGTTTAACGTATGATATTAAATCGTGGCGGATTGACAAGCAATTTTAAATAGCAGCGGTATAAGTTTCTTGGCACTAACTCACACGTACTACAACATAAATATAAAACGGTGATTAAGTTAGGTTACCTTATAGGGGAAAGCTTGGTGTTCCCGCGCACCTCAAATATGACCGGATGCAGAAGTCTAGAAATGTTCCCTGACTTCAGAAGGAATTCCAATGCGTACCCGTATTCCCGACAAAGCGCGTCTGGAGAACTGTGGGATTTTATCCGATAATATATACTCGATTGTCCTCGCAGCTGAGAAAAGTCTTAACAGAGTTCAGTTAAAGTTGTGTGCATTTCTTTTCAAAAGGAGAGAAGACAAAAGTCTTACTATAATTTTGGTGTGATTTTTTCAAACGAACTGAACGTGGCTATTGGCTTCTTTCACATGGACGTGTGAATTTAAATATGTCTCTTTATCGTCTCCCATTATTTTTGCTTCAAACTTTGTTCTATTTATGTGCAAAAATTGCCAATGCGTTCAATTAGATAGAGACAATGGCAATTCTCTCTAGATGGTCAAGTCTCTTTGACTTTCGATACAAAGTTAAAATGCTAAAGAGTACTGCGCAAGTGACGTCTTTTTCATTTCAACTATTTGGAACGTGGTACATGTAAGTTTAAGTATTGATTGTACGTCATCGTGGGCATCGTGTACGAACAAATGAGATAATGCATGTTTCGTTTAATGATATGAGTTCTAAGTACTTTGCACGTGATTGCGTTTCATTTTTTTCGAGATCAGATATAACACGTCGTTTTTTACTATACAAATATAAATGTAATCATATTTAATGGGGAGCTTTTACTAAAATGATTAATTAATATTTCTAATTATAATTATAAAATATTATTCGATTGGTACCAATTCGAAAAAAAAGGTTTTTTTAGTTGTACCACCTTATACGGAGTATTAGTTAGTAAGAGTAGAAAGCTTTTAATTGAAACCGAAGTTTAGTCATAACTCATAAGTATCATTTAAGCATAAATTATGTTATTTCATTTTAATACATAAATTTTAGTCCATAAATTTTGAAAATGTAAAAAAAAATACATCACCATCTACAGTTTTGATTATTCTAAATTTGTTTTCACAATTCAAGAATACTCTTACTCTTCTACTGGTGTTAACTTTAGGGTAGCGCTTTCTCTCATTTTATATTGACTGTGGTATATTAATTTTAAGCAACAATCCTAAAAAGATGAAGTGCGTTATTTGCGTTAAATACCCTCACAAATATTTTAAGTCAAACAGACAAAATTTCGAAATAGTTACTTTTACCTTTTTACATCGTGGTTATATTAAGGTAATGTAAGATACTTCAACTAAATTACAATTATTTCTATAACATGTTACTTTATTATAAATGGTCTATTTGTTATCTGCAAGGACAAAATGCACAGTAAGAACAAAAGGGACCAAACTTAAGTTTTGACAAATTTAGAGACTATTCCTTATAACGTAGTCTATCGTCTAGCGAATTAAAAAGTTACGATTTTGTGCTAGAACAGCAAATCTGACAACCCAAATACTTCTAAAATACGACAATTTTTATATTTTATCAAAATCCAAATTTCGTATTAGGCCCCTTAATTCTCACCGTATG
>DWLI01000128.1:0-28722 GCA_018249915.1 Cecropterus dorantes dorantes
GATTATATTTTGATACAGTTTGCAATTAACCCAGAATATTTTTTTTTTTATAATATGGAAGTAGCAAACATGCATGCAGTCCACCTGTTAGTAACTGGCCACTGCCTTGCACCTGGACATCTGTAATCAACCCCAGATAAGATCAGTCTTACCTGAGATTGGACAGATTTGTCGCTACTCCTGAGAACCGCGTTGAAACATATTAAACGTCTCATACCCTTCAGACTAAAATCAGCAGTACTCAATATTGCTGTTATTAGACTAAAATTGGTGTGGCAGTGATGCCTCATAGTGGTTGAACTATGTAGGGTTCTACCTTCACTTTCATCTACTTTCTATCGCCATTGATTTTAAATGTTTTTAATTACAGGTTCAAATCAATAATGCATGATATATCAGGAGACAGCATGGGAAAAGTATTAGTTTTCACTAATACAAAGAGATTTGTTGATAGCTTGACAATGGCACTACGCAGGAACGGTTGGCCCGCAGTTGGAATTCATGGAGACAGGACACAGCTTCAAAGGGATACTATCATAAATAAGTTCAAGAGCGGCCAGACAAATATATTAGTTGCCACGGATGTTGCAGCCAGAGGACTTGGTAAGAGATTATGCATTTTTATGTACCAAACATAAATGTAGTCCATATGAAGTTAATTGGTAATTGTAAGAGATGGAGTTCAGAGGGTTCGTACACCCTCTTAGCTTAGATGTGAAAACAAATCTTCAAAAGGAGCACATTTCTTGACTTATGCTGATGAAAATCATTATTAATAATATCCTCCTCTGCCCTTAGGTCAGAAAAAACTGACTCTTTTAGTTAAGTTCGATGGCATTGTCCTTAACAAGGCTATATTTACGCCCCCTTTATGTAGTAATTAGTAATTAAATCGCACGGACATATTTATCAATTCTAAATAGAACAGAATTTCTGCTCGAAGGCAATTATAAACACATAAATTGTTACTATTGTGTCTGTATTACAATGGCACTCATAAGTAATTCACCTAAAATGCCACTAAGATTAAAGATGATTGACGATTGAAGATTGACTTGAAATATGTATTAAAAACTTAGAAAACGACTTATTGTTTTATGTGTAACAAGTTCTTATTGATGTTCCAGATGTCGAAGGGATTACGCACGTCATTAATTATGACTTTCCGAACACCTCTGAGGACTACATCCATAGGATTGGTCGTACCGGCCGCCAACAAAACAAAGGAGTGTCTCATACTATACTTACCAGTGATGATGCAAGACAGGCCAAGAACCTAATATCAGTGTTAAAAGAAGCTAATCAGGTATACCTTATAGGAGGATTTTTTAAACTTTTTATAGTCACGGACCCCCTTCGAGAATTTAAAAACTCCACGGATCTCTGTCGAAGAATATTTTAGGAAAATAAAACAAGCATTATTTATGTAATGTCTATTTGAATATACACTCACTCTTGTTGGAATTTTAATTGCACATACTAATAAAATTAAATAAATATTGTCAGTGCCAAGTTAATGAAAAGGATCCTGCTACTTGGCCTCAATTAGAATGTCAATTTATGAACGTGAATTGTTGAGATCAATCGATTGAGATTTTTTGTTTTAATTACAATTGGGGATCCGTGAACCCCACTTTAAGAAACCCTGCATTATAGTGTTTATATTTACGTGGTTTTGATTGGTACAGTGTGTCAATAATATAGAGTTTAATTAAAAATAATTGAAAAAACAAACCGCATTTGTCATGTGGCACTGCACAGAGACTTATATTAAACACTAGGTGGGCTACGCGGTTTTACTCGCTACTAAATAAGAACAAAAATAGCGTGATGTTATATATAGCCTATAGTCTTCCCCAATAAATAGACTATTCAATACAAAAAGTATTAACAAATTAGAACCAGTTATTTCTGAGATTAGCCCGTTCAACCAAACAAACTCTAATAATGCAGCTGTGGCTAACCTCGGGTAATACTTCAATCTACATGGAATTATTACATGGTTTGCTACTTCTATATTTAAAAAAAAAACCGGCCAATTGCGAGTCAGACTCCCGCATGAAGGGTTCCGTACCATTATCCATTAAAAAAGCTTGCACTGTATGTGTACGAGTGAAGTGAAGGAGTTCAAACTTTAATTATTTACTGTTGTATTGTCTAATTGGAATAGATTATTAATGTTATAAATATTGTTTGTAGGAAATACCAGAAGACTTGCAGTTGATGGCACAAAACTACGATAGTACGAAAGAGAAGAAAGAGGCAAACAAATATAAACCAAGGAAATTTGGCTGGAACCAGCGATCAAACTATTCGTCGAGGAAATGGGGCGATAAGTTCGGGAGTTACAGTAAACGTTATTAATAGCGTTATTCGCCTTTTTAGTAGAATTTAGTTGAATAATGTTATTTAGGAAACATGTATATGTTAAGGAATAAAAATGTAGCAAAAATGTTTTGTTTTATTCATCATTTTGATCTATGGGAACTGTAAAATTAAGATGGTACTTGACACCACTATGTCTTTTGTAATGGAGATAGTACTATCCAGTTGAAACATAACATTATCTACAAAAAATCTGTGTTGTAGTACGTCACCGTTGTCAAAGTAAGGGTTGACCCTAAATCTATTTATGATGTTCTTTTGTAAAATGTTTTGGTAATGGAAGGACTCATGTAGATGCGACTATTTTTCTCACTTTAAGAACGTTTTTATCTTTATCTGTGTTAATATTTATCGTTGCTATGCAACATAGGTGGCTTAATAGAATTATTAACGGTTTCCATGGTATTAAGTGACAATTCTAAATGTTTACAGGCGATGTGCTAATTTTCAATTTCTTCAAAATGAATTTATATCTCAAAGTACATAATATCTCAGAGTACACAATATCAGAGAATATAATTATCTCAGAGTAGATTTTATAGAGCTAGTTCATATGATTGATGAAAGTTTAGTACTATGGCGTTACCTGATCTTGATGTCCGATCCGTACTAGATGTTGTAGAGGAAAATTTTGAAAATGCGGGATTGGTTAGTGTTTTGTGTTTTATTTCTGAAAATACTTCAGAGTTTTTGAGCCCCTTTCTTCTCGTCTGAACAATGTCTTTTCTACCATTTCGTATATAGTAGGTATTTCATTAATTTCTCAAGCCGCATCGTCTAGAATAAGTCGGCAAAATAGAGCTGTAAAAAGTTTTCATCCATATAATCCTTATGTATATGCCAAAAACTACCAAGTTACAAAATTTTTGAAAAAAATGTATTGAATAATAATAAAATGTATATATTTTCAGAAATGTTATGCCATCAGAATGATATACATAGGTGAACATGCACTGAACAGAGAAGAATTATTGAATCAATTTAAAGAAACCATTCACGATGTTAATTCTGGTTATTGCGATATTCATGTGAACGGTTTATTGTTGGTATACGACAGTTATTTTGTTCATATCGTGGAGGCAAGTAAAAATTTAAGTTTACTAAGATCAACGCACAAAAATTACATGGAAAAATGACTTATCAAACAATTCTCATTTGTGTTCACCTGCCCGTATCGCTATGTAACATTCGAGAAATATACGAACACTATATTTCTCGAATGTTATATAGCGATACGGGCAGTTACTATATTATAAGCGGCAAATGAATCTGCAGCCTATTAGATAATTATTTGTTAACGTACGTATAATAATTTGTTAACGTACCCATTTTAAAGTATCCTATTAATGTTTTAGAATCTCCTCGGCTGTCCTCAGAAGCATAAATCTTAAAAAAAACGTTTATGGCTTTGGATAGCATAAAAAATTATGCACCTTATGAGTTAATGAGGGTTACTTAATTTAAACATATTCAAAATCTAGTTTGAAAACATCCTTTCTCTAAATTTACTATGCGACACGAGGAATCGACATTCACATAACACCAATTTTCTCGAAACTTATTTCAAAAGAGATACTGCTTTTGTGCTTTTGAGGGTAGTCGGGCCCTGTGCTATTCTTCATCCACCAGATTGGTAGCGGCTGAGGTCTACATTTGTTATTATATTCTCAAAGATCTGTGAGGTGTAGCTATGAGACTAATAGATAACTAATAATGACGATGATTTGTTTTTTTTTGTTAATTGGTAGTATAGGGCTCGGAAGATACAGTACATAGACATTTAAGATTTCTATTCCATCGTGAGGAGGAATGGATTAATACGATGAAGAAACATGAAAATTTGACAGAAGCCGCTGAGGAGAGTAATATAGAAGGGGATGCTCAACATAAAACGGAGAAGAGAATGCTTAAGAGATTGAAACTGCTGATAGTATATCACTCTATAAAAACTGTGGGTATCTAACTTAAGATCATTATATTTTCATTTGAACAATGTTAAGAGCAATAAATCTACTTTGAAGTGAAGTGGCCACTCCAGCTGATCTGTCTTAAGATCAAATAGCATTGCAGGCCAACCTGATGTTGGTCACACACAGATGCGTTGCGTCCAATTTGACTGCTGCCGATATGAAATTAGTAATAAATAATTTAAAATATTTCTAAATGGCATTATCTTAGTGGCATTATCTTTGCCGACTCTTTATATATATTTTATTTTTTTTTTCCCTGTCAAAAGCCTCTTTATGCCTATAATATGCAAATATTTTTGTGGTTGGCTATGTCTTTTGGTAATGCTGTACACACCTATAATTTAAGTACATAGTATTTAGTTTCATAATTACCTATAATGCTTCTTGTAGTTAGTTGGTATGACTAAATATACAAAATAAAATAAATTGAAATTCGGTCTCCGGATTTTGCGGACTAATTTAAAGTACGTTTCATTCTTATTCAGCTATTATTCGATGGATGGCGTGCTTTAACGGCCCGGCCGCCGTCGCTCATTGGAAACCTGGATGTGTTCAGCCCCCTGGCGCAACACATGGAACAATTGCGAATCTGCCTGGACAAGCTGACAAAACTTTGCATACTTGTGAGATCAGACGAGACGGTTTGTCATTTTTACAATTTTATTTCATTTTTCAATTTGTTAGTTAAATGATTTAAAGGACAAATTATGAAATTGGAGTGAATGTAATTTCAAAGTGAACGCCTTTGTCTGATGATATCATGTATGAGTAGACTTGTGGCGAAGGGTATTCGAGATAGGAAAACCACCTATGGGTTCTACTGACATGAAACCACGAAGTAGATGATTTTCTTCTCGAGATTGATATAGGTGATAGATGATATAAATGAGACAGCATAAGATAGCAGAAATGTAGCTCGACGTTTTTCCCAGTGTCTTAAATGCCTTATTAATTACTAGCTGTGCCTCGCGGTTTCACCCGCTACTACATAAAAAAAACATAGCATGTTATATAGCCTATAGCCTTCCTCAATAAAGGACTATTCAATACAAAAATATTTTTTAAATTCGAACCAGTAGTTCCTGAGATTAGCCCTTTCAACCAAACAAACTCTACTGCTTTATAATACTAGTATATATTCGTATTAGTTATAATACTTAAGTAGTATATCTATATATACTACTTAAGTATTATAACTAATACTAATACTTGAGTATGAATACCAATAATCCCTTACATAATAATACCACATACTATAATTTAAAACATTACACACCACTATAATTTAAAAATATTTTCCAAAGATGACGTCATTCGACACATTGAGCGTAGCGGATCATAAGATGGAAGTGCTACCAGAAGTCGCCCTGCTGGACTTCTTGCTCCAGTCACAGCATATTCTTGATCTCCGCCACGTGGTACACCTGCATCGACGTGTAGATGATTATGTGTTCTATTTCGGTGAGTTGATCAGTATGTTAAAGCGTTCTACGAACAAAAAGGTCGGCTAGTCACTGATTTTTTTACTATGTTAAGAGACGTTAGGGTTTCCTAACCTCTCTTCTCGTTATACACCCATAGTCGAAGTAATTACTCAACAAAATATACCGATCAAGTGAAGTTTACATGCTTTACTACATAAGTACATAACATAAAAATAACTATAATTAACTTAACAGGGAAATAGTTTAAATAGTTTAAATCAATTTCGACGGAAGTAAATGCGAATCTAGGTACACGTTTATTTCTTATAATACAATGTTTTAATCCATAGAACAAGTGTGGCCACTACCAACTCATTTCACACCTCGGCTGCTATACAAGTTGAAGATAGACGACTCATTTGTGGAGCCACTTCCCGTGATGCCATGGGAGCAAGTCAAGAAGGAAACTGTGGAGGAAGAACAACAAGAGGAACAGAGCGGGAGCTCCAGTGATTAGAGTATACTCTAATGTATAATGATACTCGGAAATTAAGTATAGGTATTGCCAAAGTTAAGATTTTGGATCTTGAATAGATTTTGTGCGCATTGCGCATTCAATGCCGTGTCCTGGTTCTGTGTCTATCATGACTTGACGTAAGTTTAGACATAATCTCAGCGGTCATAGAATTTACCGCAATTTTTGTAATGGTAGTTTTGTAGAAGTTTATCTACTTCAATATTGTCTAAATCAGTGGGTGTATTAGTAATCAGTGTATAATATCATAAATGGATTTTACAATATCTATCATTCCAACAATCTTCTTTTTCAAGAAAAATAAATTCTTCATGTAAATGCGTATTTTTGTCTACCAGTTCCTGTTATAATTTAAACTTTTGCGTTACTATGCAACATGTTTGGCCAATACAATGTTTCTATAGTAATATCGAACTAATCTTTGAAACAAACACTATCACGAGACACGTTTAGTGGCGTTTAGTAAGTTACACATATACTATGGATAATAGGGGTAAGAAAATGTTTCTGAGAAAAAAATCAAGAAGACCGGTATCAAATATTAAACTCCCACCAATTGAACAAACTAGTGATATAAAAACCATAATTGACGTCGACCCCGATTTTTACTCATCAGTCGAAGGAAGACCCATCAGACCCAATTTATCTATTCATAAATACAAAGAAAATATTAAAAATATTGCTTTGAAAAGAACACTTTACGGATTTCTCACAGATGAAATATTACGAATCAACAGAGAAATGGAAACGGAGCGGAATATTTATGAGACTACATCGAAACATTTCGAAGAGTACCAATACAGCTTTGATAAATTCTTGGCAGATGACAACAACAAGACTATTGCTATTATGCGCAAGTCAGATACTTTAGCTAGAGATTTAGCTAACCAAACTGAAGAACATAAGAAAGCCAATTATGAATTAGCCTCGCTGAAATCTAAACTCCAATACATTGACGAATCATTGCAGATTTTGGTATCCTTTCAAACTTTTCTTCACAGGGCAGCACCAGTTTTGTGGCAAGAGAATCAAAATATAAACCTTGTTACAGAAAATGTAGAAATTTTCACTATGCATAATGATATTTTTCGTGAAATTGATAAAAAACTAATAGCTGATAAGCTTAGGAAGCTACCGCCGCCGTGCTTATATTTTCAAACACCAGAACAATTACTTACTATTTTTGGATTAATGGAAAAACAAAATCTAAATTATTTACTTGTTACTGAGGAACTAAATTCCGAGAAGAATAAATTTTTAAAATCGCTTCACAGTCTCAAAAAATCATTAAGTTTTGAGTTGGACTATATCCAACAAAAGGTAGGTTATAGCATCATGTGTGTCCAATATTCTGAACAAATATTTTCAATTAAATGTGTATTTGTTGTTCACAGATAAATGAGATAAAAGAAGTCATTGCGTTGAATGAGGGTCGGGAAATTGAATTAAAAGAAGTATTTTTCAAAATCTTGGAAGATAAAATAAAATATTTGGTGTCATCAGATGTTGCCCTGCAAATTTTCAACTATGTAGAATTTGCATACGAACAATTAATATCACCGAATGATACGCACCTAAGTTCTTTGGATATGACTTTAGCGCTTGAAAGAGAGTACAATAACTTAATGTTAGATTTGTCAGCTTTTGATCTAGATAAAATAAAAACTATTGAGAAAGAAACGTATGAGTTTGGAGCTGAAGAAGTGAAACAGGCTGAGAATGCAAGCAAATTATTAAAAGACGTAGATAAATTAAGCAGACGATTAAAGTCGTCCTATGAGCCATCAAGAAAAAATATTTTCAATTAATTATTATTTAAGTACTTAAACTGTAACTTAACTGTCTTTTTTATAAAATTCTGGTTAATAATAAATTTTAGAAGTATATAGTCGACTTTTGACGTTTAGCGAGGATATTTGATAGAAGTGTCATATTAATTCCAATTTAATGTATGCATTTTATTTTCAAGCTTGATTTATATTTCTATAAAACATAAAATGTCGTGCCTCAAGGAAGAACGCAAGCCAATGGTCCCATTGAAAACATTGGATATCATATTTCGACGTCGGTATGTACCAAATACTCAACATTATTTTGCAAATCGCAAACATGCCCTAAAAGAGGGCAGGGATAAGAAAAAACTTACATCACCATTTCATTTACCACGATCTGAAAAGTTGCTATCTTATGTAAAATATAGCGACCGGAAAGAAAAGTTAATAAGCAGAAATAGATTAGCTCAGCCATTGCATTTAAAAGATAATTTGAGGATTGCAGCCACCAGGGATATTTCAGAAAGACTCTTTCTAGAGGAACCTCCTGACGATGTAAGGGCAGTGGTTGAAATTCATCCCGAATTTTATACAGTGATTGAGGGTCGTCCCTTACGTTGTTTCGATGATATAAAAGTTTATGTGAACAACATTAGAAGCTATGCTATGAACCGCCAACAAATAGGATACAGACGCGATCTCATTATGAAAATAGAACAGAGTTTAGCAGAAGAAGTTAAAGAGCACGACGAAATTGTAGTTAACTTTAAACAACATATTAAAAACTTTCAAAAATTTCTTACGGAAGATTATAAGAAGTCATGCCTCAAAGTTACGAAAGCTGAGAAAGTGAATACCGAGTTAGTTGCAAAGAATTCAGAATTCCTTGGATATGTATCTAAACTAACGATTTTAAATAATATTCTGTTTAAATTGGATGCCATACGTAATGTACTAAAAACTTATCGAAGTTACTTAGTATTTGTTGCACCTTTATCATGGCGACAGCAATATGATGAAAATTTAAGAGACAAAATTCAATCAATACAATTTGAAGAAGGAGAGTTCATCACTGATAATGATTTAGTAGAGACCATGGATATTGATAAAATGATTGAAGTGGCTAAAATAGAATTCGAAAATCCTAACCCAGCTCATTTGTTTTTTAAGGATCCAGAGGAAATGTTATATTTGTTTCGTACCATGGAATTACAAAGTCGGGAGTATTTAATACAGCTTTCCAAAACGAATGCTCCCTTTAGAATTTTAAAAGAAAGAATTAAGCAACTTAAATATTCTACAATACAGGAACTTGATTATTTTCAATATTATATTGATCACATTAACAATGAAATCGCCAGAGAAAATTACAATGAAATTCATTTGCAACAAAAGTTTTTCAGAATTTTAAATACCACCTTTTATGACAGCGTTGCTAGTCCGACTACTCTTAAACTAAAAATTTGCATCGAATATGTTTATGAACAAATCTTTGGCAAGTGTGAGGAAGGGCATCAGAGCCTACAAGATCCAATGAAAATTTTAGAAGTTATGTATGAAGATTACAATTTACGATTGGATTCACTAGATTTTAAGATAGTAAATCAAGCAAAGAATGATTTCTTTGCTCAGGACTTGAAGACAATGAGAGATGCGTATAAAGCACAGCGTGAATTGAGAGCCTTCCGTGAGATGACAAATGCCATGAATAAGGCGTTTTTACCTCCGGCTAAATATACTAGACCTGTGCTTAAAAAGTTTGTGGACAAAAAGAGTAGAATTGCATTGGCGGCTGCGGAGAGGAGAAAATCCGAAATGCAAAGCGGCGAACGTACAAAACCTAAAAAATATAAAATAAGCCCAGAAGAAAAAGACGGACTGTTAATGTTCACGGAATGGTGTGAGGGTACCAATCCAACACCCTATCTTAAAGAATATTATGATTTTGTGAAACCTGCATTCGAGTGGGTGCCTCGTAAGTCCATTATGCCTTAGATATATTATTTTTCTATTTATCGCATTATTAGTTTTATTTTATGTATGGTTGTTTTAAATTGTGGGATGAAATTATTGCGTTCATGTTTATTAAATATTATTTTGGACATAATCTATTTATTAAAAACGTTTGTATTCTAGTTGGCCGAGTTTTATTTCAAACTACATTTCAAATAAGATTTATATATTGTAATTAGTTACTGTAAACTATTGAGCAAATAGTTTTGTGTTTCAACATGTCTAAAAACGGTAAAAGCAAGGCTACTGAAAGAAGTGTTAAGAAGAGATTGGTTGAGTACTCTTTACCCAAAAATTTTGTAAAGCGTGGAGAATTACTCTTACCTTATAAATCATATACGAAGAAACAAAATAAAGAACGAGTCCTCAAACAATTGGAAATAAACATTCATGACAGATACAAAATTCGAAACACCGAACTAGAGAAAATATTGCACGATCTAGATGATGATTTGCATAATGTTGACGCTGTTACGGACTTCGATGACGAGTTTTTCAAAATCGCCAATGGAAGACGTCATTCATACATTACTCCATACATTCCTCGTTATAAGTCGCTGAAAATATTGATTAACGGCCGTTTACGAACTGTACAAGAAATTGGTTACAAGAAAGATACTGTTCTTAATATTGATATAAATTTTAAAATTGAAAATGATGTTTATAATATAACTCAGAAACGGTTTTTTGAACAAGCGAAAGCTTTTGATAATTTTATAATGGAAGATTATCAGAAGTCAATGAATCTTTTAGAAGAAGGAGAGAAATTAAATGTAAAATTAGACACAAAAATATCTGAATTGCAAAATTTGGGAGATGAATGTTTTACTATTATATCACGGCTTATAGGACTTGATTATAAATACAGCTTGCAACAAAAGTACGGTAGATTTTTGTATTATCTTTCTCCTCCAATGTGGCGTTCCTCCAATAGAGAATTTGCTCGATCCATTGAAATTGAAGCTAAAGGATTTGATTATGGTAGTTCAAGTGATGAAGATAATTTTATTGTCATATTTGAGAAAATGCGCAAGGAATGTTTGAGCTCATTTGTAAAGCCAGTATTGTACTTTACTCACCCACACGAATTGTTAGACGTGTTCAGTGGGATGGAGACACAACAGCTATATCATTTTCGTCGTGAAAAGCAACTTGGTCCTCATAAAAAGTCTATGAAAGATGTAATACGAATGTTGAAAGAAAAAATTTTAGAAGATAGCGCCGATATTACGACATCTATAAAAGGTTTTAAAAATCATCTATCATTTTGTGAGGAAAGATGTGCTCAGTTAAAAAAACAATTTTTCAAAATATTGAATGGATGTTTCTATGAAAGCATTGCCGCGGCAGATGTTTTGAAATTACTTATTCATCTTGAGTTTTGTTATGATAAGGTATTTGTTGAGAAATCAATGAATATGGATATTGTAACGATGGCGAGAGCAATCGAATCCATGTATATGGATTATTCAAAACGCTTGGATGCAATCCAAAGTAACACAGTTCGTAAAGCTATGAAAAAATGTATGGAAATAGATAAACGAAAGATTGTTAAAGCAAAATATGCTGCTAAGGAATTACGTCTCTTTCATAGGTTACAAAGGGAGTTGCTTAGAGCACATAATCTTCTTCCTCAAGACGCCACTGCAAATTCTAACAATATTCATATCCAAAGAGTGAAGTCCAACGTTTCTGAATCTCGTGCGTACAAAATTAGTCGTCAAAGTTTAACTGACGCTGAGATAGAATATTTGCAATTATTTACAGATTGGACGAAAAATGAAGATCCTGCATTATACCTTCAGAGTCTTAGAACTGATACAAATCAGGGCGATGACGCTGTATAGAAGTTTGAGAGATACTTTTACTATTTTTTGCACATATGAATTATTTGGTTATTTGGAATAAAAACCTTGTTTCATCATAAAACTCAATATAATTATCATATGCATGATGTATACATAATAAAACAAATATATTTTTAACAAAATGTATATTACCTACTCATATAAATGTTTGGTTTCTTGGTATTGACGAATATCTACTTGGAATTTACATATTTACAAGACGAGTAACATAAACTCTGGTAAAAGCTTTATGAATAATACATAGAGGTTTACATTTAACTTACATTAATCCACTATAATAAATAAATATCTACCAATACACTATCTAAAAACAAATAATTACAAAAACGTTTATTTTTGTTAACATAAAGATATTTCGTCTCTTTGATTGAAAAGTAAAGTTTCTCAAAATTTAAATGTGATAGTAATATTAAAAAAAATGATTATCGGTTTAAATCAACAATTTTTGCAACTAGCATTTTTAGATAACATCTATAGCATCTATTTACATTTTATTTACAAACACAAAGCGATCTAAATTAAAGCCTCTTTGAACATAAAAGCTTCAAGTTTTTGAACAATAAGTGACCATAAATGAAACGATTTTTACTAGTTATGTAATAATTTAGTAAAAACAACAATAAAGCGCACTCAATTTATTATACTATTCATGATAAAAGGTGCAAATCTAATAGACACACAATGCCAGTTATCTACATACTTAAGTCGTTCGTCACGGTCACAAATATTCAAAAAATGTTTACATCAAAACTCTTTACTCTATTTTATTGTGTAACACTAATGGTCCCACAGAATGTTGTGAGCCACATTATACTTTAGTTCCTTATATGCTTCTTCTGTACGTACAATATGCATATTATTACTGGTCATAAACCGATTCTTTTATAAGGCCGTTTGTAACCTCTGTGTGTATGTATACTACAACATTTGACTAATCTGTGTTTTATACTGTTAATTTCGACCTATCTAGCTATTTTCAAAAGAAAATGACTAGTGTTAAATTAATTTTATCAAAATATCATTCGTTTCCTTCAAATGTTCAGTATAATTTGAGCAATATAATGATGGAATACTTTCATAAGACGTTACACATCTATAGTTAAAACAATATTTGGTGTTTCTAACGCGGACATTACTATTATCCAACCTCATCACTTACTTTATGCTCTTCTAAGTTACACAAATAAACTTGACAAACTTTAACCGTAGAGTTTCTTGCTTTACGCTTAGTTTATCTGACCCGTTTCTTTTGTAGCTTCGCTAGTTTTCTTCTCTTGAGTATCATCTCATACAGGGCTTCTAGGCCCTCGTGGAGTCCTTCACCAGTAATTGCACAAGCCGGTTGGACGTGCCAAGCGTGCGCGTCCCGTGAACCGTGTGGAGAAGAAACTAGTTCATGCAATCCTAACAGTTTCTCTAATTCTCGCGGCTCCTTAGCTCCTGGTAGGTCTTGTTTATTTGCGAGTACGAGTATCGGTACTCCCGTGTTGTCCGGCGACTTCGCCGTACGTATCAGTTCCATTTTCGCTTCCTCCATTCTTTCTACGTCGACTGAATCCAATACGAATATGATGCCGTCCGTACACCGAGTGTACGACTTCCAGAGTGGCCGGAGTTTTTCCTGTCCACCGACATCCCACACAAGAAAGTTTACGCCCTTGGACTTCCCAATGGTGCCTTTGACTTTTTCGCAATTAAAGCCAATAGTAGGGACGGTGTTAAGATATTGGTCGAACTTGAGCCGGTACAACGCTGTGGTTTTACCGGCGGAGTCGAGGCCGAGCATTACGACGTGGAGCGTGCCTTGGGTGGAAGGCAGCGCGTCGAGCAGGCTCGAGTTCTTGCCCATATTTGCACCCATGCTGCTGCGGCGGGCGACTATCTGACACTTTCATCTGAACGCAGCATCATGGGCAGAGGCCTTTACCTGGAACATTAAAAGATCAGTGTTAATGTACGATATTATAAGTAAGTGAACATAACACGCCTTTCCTTTGAAAATCGGTTAGAAAGTAGATAATACTTGATTTGAAAGACTTGAAAGATTTGTTTATACTCGTATTTTTCAGAAACAAAGATGTTATCGCTAATGAAGAGCTAGTACCGCTAGTAACATAGATTTCGACGAGAGGAAGGTTGTTAAATTAATTTAACTTTAATAAATAGGCTTTTTATAAAAGTGTTTCATTAGTTCAGCCTAGGCGAGTACCGAGCCAGCTAAATAAGTAATTTTGGCAGCGGATCCTCGTTATTATTTTGAAGCATCAAGGGTTTAAGCTTTTAGGAACATTATTGGAGTATGGGAATGTTCCAATCAAAGGATTTTGCACGTAACATAATTAATCTATAATTAAATTGGACTAACATTTATATCCTAAGCAGAGTGTAGTCGTTTGCCCGTTCAGTCGATTGTTACGAAATCACGGTTACGATATTAAATTTACATGAAAAAAGAAATGATTGTAAATACTTATTAACCAGTAAAATCTTTTTGTTACGTTAAAAGCAGAGCAAGGTCGTCTTGCAGACAAAACAAACAAACTCAGTGTTTACGTAATTTTTCTTTCGTTAAACATTGAAATTTTAATTGTCCACTTTATTTTGTGTCATCGTTTGAAATCGTTCAACAATCGACCTATGACACTTTATCCGACATGGACTCGCATGTACGATTTGATTCGGTTTTAGGCAAGAAAAAATGTATATAATCTCTGTCATGAAAATAAATGAAAATAATCTCTGTCATTGCGTAAAATATTGGCAAAAATTGATTGATTCGTTTAAATAATAAATTATTATGTATAATAACTTTATTTAATTAATTAAATACCTAATGTGTAAACCCAGTGCCGGCGTTAGGGTAGGGCGCGCTTGGGCCGGCGCCCAGGGCGCCGGATAAAAAGGAGCGCCGCTTTTTATACGTAGTATTTTTAAAAATGAATTATTTCAATTTATTTTGAATTCCGTTGCAAGAAAAGGGGCGCCGCAACAAATCTCGCAAAGGGCGCTGGGAGTGCTAAAAACGGCACTGTGTAAACACAAATCAGACTCCAATTTCAGACTGTACGTGTCCCTTCACTTGAAGCCTACACATATCCAGTCTCTATCAACAACATGGATAATTTTATAGGTAAATACATTACATACATATTTCATACATACAATAGGACCAAGCATTAGTAGTTGTGGTTTGACACATAAGTACAACATTAGTAGTACAACATAAGTACAACACAATTTCATAAAAAATACCACATTCATTTCATAATTGCATTCCATCAGAATTATCGAAATGTCGCAATCATTTCGAGAAATGAACTGAAGAATTTTTATATGCATGATATATATTAAAATTTTAAGCGTACTTGTTACTGCTTTAATAAGTTCGGATGAAAATCGTATAACTTTAATTTTATAATTTGTAATACCTTCTCCAGACCAATTATAAGTATGTACGTTGACTCAGAACTCTTACTCAAATAGACGTTAATTAGATTGTGTGTTTCAGCAAAATCACATTCTAAGCTGTTAAGAGTCATTCATATTAATGAGTTACTAAGAAACTAACATTCTTTATTATCATATACGAAATATTAATTTCTAAAACTTTGGTCTCATGTAGTTATTAGAATTTTCAATTTATTTCGTGATTCATAATTTCGTATTCATCTTTTTATTAGCGTGTAGAGCGATGGTAACCGGTATAGAGCGCAGGGGTTAGTGGTTCGATTCCCGGCCAAACAAGCATCTTAATAATAAAATTAGCCTAGATATGTATGTAAGTACTTGTTTTTTAAATATTTTTTTAATATTATAAGTGTAATAAAATAATTATCATCTGTATTTTTTTATCAGTTTTCTTGTCATATTTTTTATTTAAAATTATTAATATTAAATCTTGCTCCGAGACCACCTACACGAAAATAGCCACGCGACTCCGCGTGGACATTACCTAAGTATTATATTATTTTTAAATTCAAAATGTTGTATATAATAAACAATGTAAGTATAAACTTTTTATCACTGACTATTTTATTACATACTAGCTGAAGTACTCGTGTTTTGCTACAGTTAATAAAAAAATATTTAAATGTGCAAAATTGTACATTTTAAGTAAAGTAGCCTATAAAGGCTACTTTAGAAATTGGTGAATAAGCTACATCCATGAAAATTTTAATGTAAATCGGAGCATTCTTGCCTGATTGAGTAACAAACAGACACACCATCTCATTTTCATATATTAGCATAGATTAAATTTACAATTATGTAAAAAATAAACAATGTATAAACTTTTTATCACTGACTGTTTTATTACATATAAGATTTTGTAATGCGCTGCAGTTGTTTGTCACCGACCTCGTGCCCTTTTGCTCATTCTTGAGTAATTCAAACATATTCCCATGGAGTTTCGAAGATACTTAATGTGCTCGTACGCTGTTATTATACAAGTGTGCATTAACACACACAAATACAAATTAAGTCGTAATAAATAGACGGCTATTATTTTTTTGCGGAAAGGTCAACTGTTTCTGCATTTGATGACGTGGATTCGTGGGAAATAACCAATTGCAAGCTGTTTATCTATTATCTCTTATTCATAAAAACGACCTCTTTTAGTAAGCTTATGCTCATAAATACGTCCTAAATATAATTTAGGTACTAAAATAAAATACACATTTGCCATAAAACAAAGATGATGATGATGTATATCTGTACTGGTTGGAAATGTGCGAAAAAAAAAATTAACGTAGGAAGAAAACGCAATAAATATAACTTTATAGAAAAAATTGGTAAATTGTAAAAGCGAGAAATATAGGACGAGAATTGAATATTGGACCCTCCTGAAATATGCCTTGATCTACTTCACGCTCTTTATAATTTTCTACTATAAGACACTGTAAAGTTTGGCCTTATGTTCAGTCCCAGGTATAAATTAGGCTTTACATCTGTTTAACATACTTTTAAATAAGATATTAGTGTTGAATTACGAAAAGAACCTTAACTATTTAAACCTACGTTGGTTTATGTAGCTGGGCCATGTAACCTAAAATAAAGATAGCGTATACTGAGAACGAAAGGGACCGAACTAAAAATATTAAATACTTGAAAATTGTGTTAAATACTTAAAACTACACTTTATATCGTCTAGCGAATTATGAAGTGACGATTTCATGCTAGAACATAAATGCTATGCCCTTGTAATAACCGCGCGCTTCAAGAAACTCCAGAAAATGTTAATACGATTTTGTTACTTCGACAGAACACGGTTTTTCCGTACGTAAATCTGTAAATTTGACATACTACGTATTTTGAAATAATTAAGATGCGGGCGAGATGCCCTTTACAACTATAATTATTCGCGGCAGACGGATCGACTTTTTGTACGGAGCGCGGCTGCTTTAACGTTTTGCTTCGTGGTCGTTTTGTTCCTTTAACCGTGATACAGGGTTGCCATGTTGTAGAGATTTTTCTCCCTCAAATGTAGGAGAACACTAAACACAATACCTTTAATTAAAACGAGTACATAACCTGGTTTTGAACCGATTAAATGGTTCAGCATATTATAAATTTCTACATTAGGTCTGAGATAAACTGGTATGTATCAAATAATAAAAATGTGTAAAATATGTATAATATCCATTTTTGAATATGTTTCTTATGGCGGATTTGGTACACTCATGTCGTTTACTATCTAGTATATAATGGTTTTATCTTATAATCATTTTCATGAACCATTTTATAGATAAATTAAGATTTATATAAAGATTATTATTTGTATCCCTCTGGCAACCCTGAACATTGCGCTTATTTTTGACATTACAGGGCAATGACCCTAAACAAGTGTAGCTTTGATTTATTTTAGGTCTGCTATTAAATGATAAAATCTATTTATCATTTTAATATTACGCAGATTCAATTAAAAGATGTTATGTAACTTGTGGGTTCAATAACATAAATGAAACATCTTTGCAATTTTCATTTAGGTACCTATTTAAATTTGGCAATAACGGGACGGTACCGAATTTGACACTGTAGTAATGTGTTTTTTATACGGGTTTATTACTTATATACCATACAAGCATAGAATCATCTTGATGGTAGGTGGTCACTGCCCGTGGTCAACTGTAGAAAAATGAATGAACTTGAAGCCAGTTACAGATAGCTATTGTGGTCTAAGACGACCGCTTCATGTAGTCGTTCATCAGATTTTCATCGAAACGAAAGAATTGCTTCATGCTAGAAGTATTGCCGGTAAATCTCATTGATTATACGAGACTCGATCTAGTACTAAGAATCTATGATCAACGATCTAGTAATCGCAAGGAAACTAAATTAAATAGGTCAAGCGCGGAAGCGAAATGTTTGCAAATTCCTTTTTAATTTGTTTTATAAGACGGTTTTGTATAAACAGTTAGGAGTTCTACTAAATATATATCGTTATCTTGTACCTACATGATATTGATATGTCTGAAATAAGACAAACATCCAATGTTTGTGTCTCTTCTCCATTATTGTTTCATTAAGATCACAGTTCAATTGCTTCCAAGATTTACTTCCAGTGCGCAAACATATAGGCCAAAAAATAAACGGCTTTTCATTTCATAAATCTCGAAAATGGTACTCGTAAACATACTTCAACCTTGTATATCTCGTGTTTCTCATTGAGCCTTCGTTTCGTGCTATACAAAAAATAAAGAACCATTTCTATTATGTTACGTACCTAACAAACTCAAGGGCGTGGTAGGTATTCGTAATTAGTGCACGTCTGGGTGTAGTGGCAGCATAGCACTCTTTGTCGTCTAGCTCAGCTCTGGATCAATAAATTCCTCAGGTCTCGTAATATTAGGTTGGCTTCATACCTAAGTAATACGAAGTTCACTACATATGTACAACATGTAATTTCAAACCTATATTCCATATACATGTGAACGTAAACAGTGTGCATAGCAAAAATTTAATAAGGTGTTTTTAACTGAGTTCTCAAAGGTATTCGTCATGTATATTTTTGTATGTTCGGTTCGGTTCTAAAGGCATTGTATATGGCTAGTTTCAATGACGGGCTTCTATAGAATATAGACAATTGTGCGGTTTCAGAAATAATTTAATCGGGTCACAAGGCTTACGTAGATAAATGACCTTATCTTTAAAACAAAACTAAGCGGCATCGTACTTATTGCTCGGGTATGGTTAATTTTGGGAGTTGCAAAATAAGATACAAATGTTATCTACAACATTGTATTTAATTAGTATAATATTTATTAGTTGAGAGTATTTTAATAGCTAATATAATATACACAAATAGCCTTAAACGGGGCCTCGTGGGAACATAATGCAAGAGCCTGGGAAGTGAATTTTCGCATTTTACTCATTTATAAATTATTCATAAAAATACTGAAAAAAGGCACATTTATTCACGCTTGTAATTTATTACAACGTATGCGCATAAAATTATAATAACGCATTCATGAACGTTGCTTTCAAAGGGTTTTAAATAAAGACCCCAAGTTTGTACCTACCCTGTTAATGGTCCTACCTGCCCTACCTGTTAATTATTTTATGTAATGGAGATAAAAAGAAAATATGTCTGGACGACCTGCGCGATGTAGTGTAATATCAGTCTATGCTATTCTTGGTTTGATTCCGGGCCAAGCAGACAGCAACAGTAATTTAGGTTTATATTCTGGATCTTGGTGTTTTACTTGCGTGTGTGTGTCTTTAGTACTCACAACTCTAGTAGTGTATTATCGATTTCGAAAAATAATTATACAATAAATAAACCTAATACTAGAAATATTACAATATAAAGTAAATGAAAATATAAATGAAATTTATATTTCAATACTCAAGATGTACTAAAATGAAAATACATATTCATTACGTTTTTAACTACGTAGTTTAATACAATTATTATGTCGTTAAACTTATATGAAATAGTCATTCCAGCTCAGTCTATAAAAATACGAGATAATTACTACCTAAGAAATAGTCAACAGGTAGGCATATGATGCAGATTAAATGAAATGCCGGTTTCTCTTCCATAAATCATAGATTACTACCAAAGATATATCGTTTCATTTGAAATATTCGAGGTCAACTAAATTGCAAGTGAGTTTGGAACGTTCGACAAGAGTCGAGCTTTCGACCCGTTTGTCTTGAAAAACTCGAATGGCTACTTTTGTTTTTATTCGACCGACTTTACATATTTGCCCGTGTCCAGTACTATTTGACCCCACGTGAACTTAATCGTTCATTTTAATCTATTTCTTTTCACTTTACCATGTTACATAACAAACTGATATGTTGTCCACCTGATGTTTAGTAACCACTGTCATCTCTGGACTCCTGGTACCGAGCCCAGATAGGACATCTTATTTAAGATCTATTAAAGGATTTACAGGTGAGTGCGTTTGAGAATTAAGTACGTCTTATTGGCCTTCAGCTCTTAAAACAAGTCCTTCACACCAATGCATTATATTATACCTATGGTAGAAATCAGCTGGAATGATAAGATGTTAGAAAATGATCCACGACTTCCATGGCCTTACGATGATTTAACATATCATAAAACATGTGAAAAATCTCTAATTAAGACTTAATAATTAATGAAGACTTAGATAAGTCAAAAGCCTTGATTTACAATCAAGGCGTTTGACTTCTCTAAGTCTCTAAGTCTAACCGAGACCTGTAATGTTAGAATATCATTACATTTATTAAATGTAGTTAGGTACTATTTTTCTTCTACCAATGTAAATTATTGTTATACATCTGCATTAGGACAGTATGGTCTAAATCTAAACGTCATAAGCCAGATATATACGAGTATAATCAACAACAATCATAATCTACAATGCCTTAATCCTTGACATCGGTTTCATTCCTTAATAATACTAAGAGAAAGCAATATAGGAACCGACACGAGGAACACAATAAGAAAAGCTATTAGCCCAACATCTAGTAGAGCAAGTAGACAATATTTGCCAAACAACAAACATACAGGAGGGAACAATGAAAGCAATATCATTAGTGGTTTCTAAGTAACGCTCGTCTAGTGGGCAGATCTCGTTACGGAATGAAGCCTTTGTCGGGGGTCAATAGAGTGGTGAAAGTACGGTATGAATCGGCCCTTTACTTTCTCTGGCTGCCCTTAAGGCGTGTCAGCTGTTGTTTGGTTAATGAATTTTCTTTTAATTGATTTCGATACATATTTCCTGTTACATCATTGTATCAAGTATTGGGCGCTATATGTCGACAAAATTGTTATTACTTACAACAGTAAGTAATAACAATTTTGTCGACATTGGGATCAGAATCATTTAAACATTACTCAAAGTTTCTGAGGTGGTTTCGACTGCGAGAGTCATGATTGTTTATGACATTTCTGGATTATAGTAGATATCTGAACCCTATATCTGTAGATATCTGATAAAACCCTTTGGGCTTTATGACTGTACAATCACTGTCACCACACCTATAACTATCTAATAATGTAGCTTACACGCTTACACGCTTTCTACACTCATAGCCCCGCACTAGGATTTTCTCCTGTGTCGCGGAAACCATGGATTCTGTTGTATTCTGGACTGAAGGATGTGAAAGGGATGACAACTGAGTCCACAGGGGTTACTTATCACCTGTAACTAACGTCAAGTCAAAGTCTAATCTTATCTGGGGTTAACTATTAATTTCTGGCAGTGGCCACTCACACAAGAAGTTGCACTATCCTATTGTATATGCATTTGCGGGCATAATACCAATATTAATTTTATTATGTGCATAGATTAATTCTCAGGAATTATTACACTTCACAACTTAGATATTCAAAAGCTGACATCGCTAGTGAGAACAGTCCCACTTAGGAACCAGTGCCTAAGTGCGGTTTTCCGCTCCAAAACACCTTTGATTCGTTTGTTCTACGGGAAATATCATTCTTTGCGAATGAAATAGACCTTTGACAGTATTTTCATTATAAGTGAAAGGTTTTAAGATTTAAATATTGAAAGTAATTATCGAGCGCGGTTATGGTAGCGACAACTAGCGTAATTAAAAAATGAGAAAGAAGATTTACGATGCAAAGCGATCCAGTTAAATGTATTCATACAATATTCGTACAACCTGTTTAAATTATGTAACACTTGGTCACCAAGGCAATAGGTACGGCATCATAAATACTACCATAACATTTACCGGAGAGTAGAAACAGAGTCTACTCTCCCATAAATGTTATGGGTAAAAATGTAAGGGAAAAAAAGGCCAAGTGCGAGTCGGACAAAGCATGAAGGGTTCCGTACTATTATCTATAAAAAAGTTCGTTGTTTAAGGGAAGAGGGGTTCCCCTTAAATATTAATTGTATTCTGATTTAAGTATTTGTTGTTGGCAAAAAAATACATCATCTGTGAAAATTTCAACTGTCTACCTATTCATGAGATACTGTCTGGTGACAGACAGACGATCGGATAGACGGACAGCAAAGTCTTAGTAATAGGTTTCCGTTTTCACCCTTTAGGTACGGAACCCTAAAAATCAAATCCATTATCTTTCGTACTCAGAAACCTATATCTTCAACACAAAAGTGGTAAACAAGCATGTTATCTACTTAATGGTAAGTGGCAACAGTTGCCCATGGGTATCTATCTATACCTGAGGATTAAGTTGGAATGCTTCGATCCTACAAGTGTCCTTCCCTTATCACTTATCACATCCTTCCCTTATCACTTATCACATACTTCAAACCAGACAATCAACGCTTAACATAGTTCTTGTAAGGCTGTAATAAGTAAATAATGTATTTCAAATGCTTATACCATTTATATATCTTCTTGTTCTGAAATCCTTTATTTAAACATTTCATACTCTTTTTTAAATATTAAAGTAGCAAACGAGCACGTACTCCGCTTGATGGTGTCTGCTGCCGCCCATGGACATCTATAATCAATCCCAGATAAGATCAGAGTCTAACCTAGTTTTAGCCATAGATGCTTTGCTACTCTTAAGGATGAAGTTGGAACGCCTCGGATAAGTATGTCTGCCTTTACACACCCTTCAGACCAGAACACAACAACACTTAACACTGCTGTTATTAGGCAGAAATAGGTGTAGCGGTGATGTTTCCGGAGTCAAACAAAGAGTTCTACTTGGCAAAATAATGGCCATGTCGCGATAATAAGTTTATAATATTTGTTACAATAATAATCTATTGTAGGCTTTAAAAGCCAATTAGTTTCTACTGTTACATTTAATGCAATTAATTGACAACAGCCCAGAGATAAGCTATCAATTAATAGAGATTGTACATATCGATCTTGTATAATTGCTAGAATCGTACAATTTACGATGATACTGAGCCGTCCATTTATGGGGGTCGTTAATAGAACGTGCAGTCTTCCTATAACTTTAATGTTAGGGTTGCTAGCAATAATTAAAAGTTTAATTAAGCAATCATAGAAATACATAACTTTGAATGGAATTAACGAGCACGTTTGATATTTTAATTTCTATGAATTTTGTTATAGATCATTTATATAAAGTAATATAATGGTTAATTTAAAAAGCTTTTATATTTCAAAATGCGCCGGGTGTTTCGGTAGATTTTCTCGTTTCGAGTATATGCAAGAAACCCGTCAGTTGTCGAAAAATCCTTTGCTGAACAGCTGAACGTAAAGCAGTAGTAATGTAATTCCCTGTCCTAATCTACAATTTGTCTGTGATTATGTAATTTTATGGGTACATACAGATATATTGTTTACTGCATTTATCATTATCATCTCTTATTATTGCTATGCTGAGTACGGATATCCTTCGTTCGTCTAGTGTGCATTAATATACCTGCACATTTCCATTATCGGATCCTTAAAATAACGCCCCCCACCAATCTAAATGTATGCACCGAAGTCACACGACTCCACCCTCCCCACCACCAACACAATAAAATTTCAGAAAAAGGAAGAATGAAACGACAGTGTTCTCCTTATCAAATTGACTTCTCTCGGCTGCTCTAGCCGCCTTAAACAAGACACATTCAGTGCACATTCCTATTGAATATAAATCGTCTTTTTTACGTTTTTGGGAACTCACAGAATTGTCAACCCTAAGTCCAGTTAGATGTTCCGCTAGGCAGCCTGGTATTCGGTGCAACAGGTCCGCGGTCGGGCGGTCGCATGCGAGCCGCGTGGCCACTAGCTCAGATCACACCTGTGTCACTTCCGCTATCGCTGATAAGGCTCGGTCTATTTGGAGCCTCTTAACTTTTATGTGTTACCGACGTATGTGGGTTAACGGGAACTGTTTGTTTGTGAACTCTGATTGAATACAAGTAGCGTGCAACTATTGAACTATGTACATGTTTAGTAAGTACTTATACTACTTTGTTTTATTATCGTATCATGAATAATCTGTTAACAAGAAAATATTAGGACAATTAAAAACTGCAGATCATGCTATTTCGTTCATCCGTTATACAGAAAGACCAAAAGATAAATGTTACCATTTCGGAGTAAAATATTTAAATAAGATTGAATTATTGAAATAAGCATTAAATAAGCAAATACCTGATACGGTATGGAAATATCGTTTGAAAGAATCCGATACGATTAGTTACGGCAATTAGGTAAGTGATAGAAGAATCAAATGGTATCTTATCTTTTGGTAAATTTTCTTGGAAATAAAGATAATGTTATTAATTCAACAAGGTATATTATAATAATAATATAAATAATGTATTTGAACTCTCTGTGTTTGAACATTAACGCTTTCGACACTCATAGCCCCACACTAAGATTTTCTCGTCGTAGGTGCCATGTACACACATAGACGAATACACAAACACCCAGACCCAGTACAGAATCTAAACTCATTATTCAGATGTCTGTCTGGCCGGCGATTGAACCCGGAACCTTCTGCGTGTGACACCGGTATGGTGACCGTTCCGTCAAGTGGGTCGTCAATCCGACGAAATTTGAGTTATACGATCATTTCAAAGGAAAAAAACTATATATTCCCGTAAGAATAGGCAAGGTAATGCGGAAGCAGCAGTCTTATACAACCCAGTAGGGACCACCGAGCGTCGGTCGTTGACAGAAGTGGAGCTGAACTAATGGGGAAAATTAATATTGCTGGCAATGGCTTTGTAACACAAATAGAATACTAATGAATCTATATATTGCTGATGAAGGGAAATGTCCAGATTGAAACACTGCTGTATTAATTAGAAATTAATTTGGATTGAAATATGCTGTCTCGTTTGGTGTCTGAAGGTGAAATACTCGTATACTGAGTCGTTTGGTGTAGTTTTTGAGTACGAGTTTATTTGTCCATTGCTTATGTCGGAGTTGATTGAGATAAAATAAAAAGGGTTTATCCTACGAAGACATTTAGACATTATTACTGACAATCCTTTTACTTTCATAACCACCAGTTTCGAACTAAGGAACGCAGGATAGGAATGAGGAATTAAACCCAGGAGATAAACTCATCTTTCTGGTATGTGAAACTTCGTAATGTTAAGTTACTCATCGATCACTTACAGTCAGCGTTACGACGGTGACAGAAAAACTCCTGTGCTAAGTTGCTCGAAGCGTAATATTGTTGAAGATCGGTGACAGAAACTTTTTTCAATGCGAGTACTAAGTTGTACATTGTTAAAGGTCAAAAACAAGATTGAAATTTTGAACGAACCCACGACGGATAAAATGCAATTGAAAAATCCAAAACCTGTCACTGGAAAGCGCATCAAGTCCTTCGGACTAGTAGTTTTGGTTCTAGACAAACAATTTTTTATTACAGCGCCCCCTGGTGAGTATTTATCGTAAAACATTTACAAAAACATGCACCAATCAAACCAAAACCCGTCACTGAAAACTGCATCAAAATTGGACTAGTAGTTTTATAAATAATTGCGAACATTGGTTTGCACAATCCTCTCACTCCAAACGCCTCCGTTCCGTCAAATATACCGTCTTCATTTCGTCGTGGGTAAAAATATAATTAGTAGAATACCTACGTGTTTTAACACGATGAATTAAATTGCAGGATCAAGGGAACCCTCCGATCATCCAAATATCTGTAACAAAAAGAAATACATTTTATTTTTTTGTCCTTTTGTACATGTGATACATGTAAAAATTACAAGTATTTAAAATCTGTTCCTTTAGACACTTATCAACAAGCTACTATGTATATTACTTTAAAATCACGTTTACTACATTTTTCTTGTTTTTTGCCCGTATTTTAATGATGTTTAGAGCAAAATAGATCTGTGTT
This sequence comes from Cecropterus dorantes dorantes, assembly GCA_018249915.1. Taxonomy (NCBI): domain Eukaryota; kingdom Metazoa; phylum Arthropoda; class Insecta; order Lepidoptera; family Hesperiidae; genus Cecropterus; species Cecropterus dorantes. The sequence goes on from DWLI01000128.1 coordinate 26,225, forward strand.
ATATGGCCGCCATGCTTATTACGCAAAGTTTACGATTTCTAGTGGAGCTAGAAATGTAAACGTTGATTTTATTATATATTCTGGGTGGTCTTCCACGAGCACCCACTATAACTTATTCTTGCACTTTCAACAAAAACTCCTAGCGTAAGCGTCTAATGTATTTTAATTTCCATTTATCTTGTTATCTGTATTTTTAATAGAATTAAATCTAGTGTCACAGTGTTTCATGCAAATCTTCGAAACCTCTTTACTAATTTTAATGAAATTTTATGAGTTCATATTATAATGAAAAGGTATATGTTTGGTCGAGTTTCGATCATTTTTAACACAATAGTCTGAGATTTGTGGCAGGATAAGGTTTCCTTGCTTTCACAAGAATGTTTATAAATATCCGGCGATGAAACGCTATTACTTTTAGTTCTTTAGTGAACCTACGAGAAAATAAACAGTAGCAAAGATAGCGCATCTCAATTTCCGTTTCTTTTGCGTGTGTGCGTCAAAGCGGATTCCAATTTCCTTTGCTACCTACAAAAAGGTAAAATTAATAACAAAGTTAGTTACTTAATATAAACGAACTGAACAAAAAATCCATGCTTTTATAACACACTTTCTTCTTATTTCTGCCTAATAATAGCAGTGTAATGCGCTGTTGTGTTCTGGTCTGAAGGGTGTGGTAAGGGAGACATACGTTTTCGAGGCATTCCATCTTAGTCTTCAGGGATAGCAACGCATCTGTGACTAACCTTAGGTGAGACTTTGATTTTACCTCGGGTTGATTACAGATGACCATGGGCGGCAGTAGCCATTTACCATCAGGTGGGCTCGTTTGCTACTTTCATAGTATAAAAAAACACTTTATAAAGTAGGTGCATGTTTAAATTACACCTTAAGCGGCTTTATATTGAGCGCAGAGGTCGATGGCTATCTAGAAATCGACTTAGTAATCAGTCAAAAATATATTAGAAGATAATGGTTTTGGCAAAGGGTGTAAACAAAACGGAAAAAACTATGGGGGACATTATGTTTTAAACCATCGTTATTGTTTCTGCTTTAAAATGTCAAATTCAAATACCTTCTCGATTTTATCATATTACTCTTGAAAGTAAAAAAAAAACAGAATGAGCTTGTATCTAGTAAGAAAGGAGGGTACTGTTTCCCTTTGAAGAATGACTTTTATCATAAAAGGGTGTCCCCATTCGATACGAATGGTGTGTTCTATGTATTTCTTTGATTTTACTTTTCTTTTGATGTTCTTGCTCCGTTTCTAGGCCATCTGTTTATTTAATAAAAGTTAACATTCGTCGAAAAAGAAAATGTTGAAATGTTAGTTATTTATTTATTTTATACTTGATATTTCAAAAGTTACAGTTCTATTTTTTTCAGAATATATTAATAAATGAGTATTAAGAAATCAAGAGACAGAAAGGTTGAGCCTGCCATTTTTTCTTAGTTATTTATTTCTTTTATACTCTGTCTTTTAAAAGTAATAGTTCCATTTTTAGAATATATAATCAATTGGGTATTCAGAATTCAAGAGTCAAAGTACAGAGAAAGGTTAAGTCTGCCATCTTTACAATTCAATAAAATAACTATTTGCATCATAATATTTCAGATTTACATACTAGAGTAGAAGGAAATTTATATTGATTGAATTTAATAATGTCTGAGTATGCTTTCAGAGCATACGGGCTCTGAAGAGTAAGTAAATAGGTTGTTAAAGTCTTTCCGACCTTAATAAAGTAAAGTGGAAAGCTTGATTAAGACGTCTATCACACAATGCTAGTAGATTGAACACAGCGGTGATACCTAATAGACACTGCCATGAAAAAGATAAAAAAGGACGATTTTCAATAATACATTATCGTCGAAAAAAAATCTAAAAAATAGCTTTTTGCATAGTACCAGCAGTATGTGCGTTATAATTTAGATAAAAGGGTGTAAAGATTAGAAGAAGGAGTAGTAAATGACTTTGAAGTAGGTAATTCTAATTATCTCCAAGCATTTAACAGGACAGCGAAGTTTTTCGATTTCTTCTTCACAAAATCACACCATTAGGTACCTTCAGTAAATGATTCACTTGGTGTACTAGGCTAGGTAAAATCTACCTTTTGGTAGAAAAACCCAGCCATTGCAGGAGCACTTTGGGTAATAAGTTAAAAAAAGATGTTCTGTTAAATATCTAAATGCAGATCGGTATTTATTTATATTTTTTAGTTAAATATATACCGTGACTTGTGTCTTCAGAATATACTTCCGCAAATTGAAACTGAGGTTTAGCAAAATTAGGTATATAGAAGTCCTAAGATGACCTATGATGTGATTCCTAGAAGTCCTAAGGTGTAATCACAAAGTTTAAATTGTCTTGGTTCTTAATACTATTTTAAAATAAATGCTTGTGTACCTGATTGTCAATTAATAGGTATAGGAGATAAATTTAAGAAAGCTTAGCTTTCTGGTACGGTCTTGTTATTTGAAAGCGGAATAAGAAAAAGCGACTT